>PVJO010016458.1:0-22964 GCA_004026905.1 Hystrix cristata
CTATAGTCCTAGCTCCATGTGCAGACAAGAGAGGCCTTGGGTTCATCTCCAGCACCCTGAGGGGGAAGGAAGAACTGGCACACATATCTAAAATACAGTGTGGCACATTACAGATGCCCAAGAAATAGGCACTGGATAAAGACATTTTTATATAAATAGAAGTCTGGAGGTATACAGTATATCAAACTGATAAGATTAACAGGAGCATAGGATAATACAAGAGGAGACTAAACATTTTTAGCTTTTATGTGTTTGTAATGGATGGACAGGTAAAAATAAGTATGAACTTTTTTCCAATCAATTTCTAGCTAGCCATGATGATCCATACTTGTAATCCCAGAACTCAGGAGACTGAGGCAGGAGGATCTCTGCAAGTTGGAGGCCGGCTGAACTACACAGTGAGTTCAAGGCCAACCTGAACTACGTAGAAAGACCCAGTCTCAAAAAAAAAAATAAAACCTTCTGGTGACTTTTCTTTCTTCACTTTATCTAAACTTTAGGATGATCCTCAGAGCTCAAGAAAATTCCTTTCAATGTCCCCCAGTGTACAGAACTCCAGAAAAATAAAATTTGCATAGAAAATGTAGAAAGTTCTAGTTGGAAATCCTCGTCCTTTTTCATTATAAAGATATTTCTCTTCCAATATGACCATTAGTTCCGCTAAACTTACCACCTGGTAGCACTTACAGCAGAAATTGGGACTTAAATGTAATCGACATTTCCATCTCTAGCACGACCCCTCCTAATGGCTAAAGTTGAAGGCAGAATTTGAAGATGGACTAAATTTTCCTTTTTTTTTTTTTTAAAAACAGGGTCTCACTATACAGTTCAGGCTGACCTCGAACTGTCGGTAATCCTCCTGCCTCAGCCTCCCAAATGCTGGGATTACAGGCACGTGCCACCACGAGTGTCTCAATTTTTCATTTTCCTAATGCAACCTGACGCAGGGCCCAATCTGTATGGCAAAGTCTCCAAGAAGACTGGTCTCCTACTGCGAGGAGTGCTAGGCCTGCACCAAGGAGGCCTAAAGTGAGAAGGCCACAACTAGACCGCCTGAAATAAAGACGGAAAGGGTAGAAAATAACCAGGCTGGCATCGAGGTGCGAGGCTTTAACTTCTACAGGGACATAAGCAGGGCGGCCTCAGGCTTCCCAAGGAATGTCTCTTACAGAGCAGTGATTTTCAGATTATGGCCAATAGCAAAATGCAGAGCTTTGCAAAGAAAGTTCACTCGGCTCCAGCTGACCCCAACAGGCCCTGGAGGCAAGCTTAGAGAAAGACAGACCTTAAGTGAAAAGATCTGGCTTCTACTTAGGGCGCCTGTCTCAGGAATGACAAAAGGCAGAGGGATGGAACTTTCTCAGGACTTTTAACTAGCTCACCTACCAAACCCACTCAAACCCAATCAAACAGCCCGGATCGCCTAGCGATTTCCGGACCCTGGTTTTTGCCCTCATTCAAGATGGCGGCCGAGGCCCGTCCGCGCCACTGCGCACGCGCCAGATCTTCATCCCGCCCCTTCCCATCCTCCCGCGCGCCGCCCCACCCACTCGCCAGCTGCGGCGCTCCGCGTGTCCCCAACCTCACCTCCTTTCTGCCAGCCCCCGCCTGTCCAGGCTCCCAAGCCCGGAAGTGGATGTTGCCGCTCGGCAGAGAGGACGAGGGGGAGGGGAAAGTGCTTCCGGGGAAACGGGCCCCGGGTTGGTGTTTGTAAACTTGCCTCGGTCCCGGCGGGGGCAGCGGCAGCCGCAGGGTTGGCACTGTGTGCTGGGGCCTGGAGGAGGTGCCGCGCGGCGGGGGAGACAGCTGGAGGCCGCGCCTGGCAGGTAGGCTCACGCCTCGGAGAGCGCAGCGTCGGCCGGGTGGACGGCAGCGCTTCAGCTGCTCGCAGGCCGTGAGCGCCGCGCGGGAAGGGGGAGGGGAGGGGAAGGGAGGAGGGGCGCGTGGCGAAGGGAGGGAGCCTCGCGCGCGCACCGCCTCTTGCCCGCCCGCCGGCGCGTGCCGCCGCGTTCTCGGCCGGGGAAAGGGGGGCTCGCCTTGAGGGGACACGGGCGCGAGCACGCACCTCGCGCGCCGCTCGGCGTTCTCCGGCTCTCTTCCAGATCGGTGCGGCCGGTCCTGCGGCTGACTGGCTGGCAGGAGGGAGGGACGCGCCGCGCAGCTCTGGCTTTAGGCTGCCCTCCGTCCACCTCTGCAGCGAGTTTCCGTACCGTCTGGCGAATTTGGAGAACGCGCACGTGGGGACACTGCTAGTCCAGTGTCTGCCCACCACCTCAGCACCCAGCGATGGCCCCCGAACCTTCCTCCACCCCGGCTCTGCCTGCCTCTGTGGAGTGCCAGCTTTGCGGGCCGGCCCACTTGGCACAAAAACCCCCAAGGGCCTCCGCCCCCTTCTTCCATTCCTAAGACTGCAAATCCAAGCAGCTATCCTGTTGGCGGATTGCTTCCATAGGAGGCGCCAGTTACTTTTGCTCCTGTTGGCTGCCTCTCCTTGCTCAGGAGACCAGTTTCTTCTACTGACCTAGAAAGAAACCTCATCTTGACTTTTTCTGAGCGTCACGGAGTTACCAGCAAAAAAGTTCAGTGTGTTACAGTGTGTGGCCTGAGGATGTTGCGCTTAAGGGCCCCATCTCCCCTTCTGATTTCAGGTTTCTTGAGCGGATCAAGAGCTTCATCAAGAGAATTCAACTGGAAAACCAAGACTGACAGACTTTGCTTTCTTCAGACAATAGGCAGAAGCAAGACAGAAACCAGGGATTCTTAGAACACCTGTTTTCCCTTTGGAGGACGCTAAGTTGTTTTGGAAGGCAAAAACAGTTCAATATGGCAGCAGAACTGAAAGGACATGAAGGAACCATTACCGTGATTTGGTGACAGTTCTTCAAACAACAGTGTCTCAAGGAGAGCTGGATCAAGGAACTCCTGAACTTTTGGGTTCATTAAGTGAGAAATCAGCATGGCTCAGGTAAAAAGCTCTAGAGTCCTCCTTCAAGATCACTGGGAAGCCTGTTTGCAGATTCACTTTTGAATGCTGCCTTAGTCAACAGTATTGACCAACCCCAGTGAGCCAAGCTCTGTGTTAAGCACCAGGGGGAGATCTAGAGGAAGGAAAGGAGACAGGCCACAGCCCCTGCCTTCAGGGAGCTTCCAGTCAAATGAAGGAGGTAGGCTACACTGCATCACAGGCACTGGTGGGACATTTGCAAAGCAACCTGTACACAGTGTCCATTTGGTACATTAAGTGCCAGGGGTAATAAGGGAGTGGATAGTCGGGTGAATGCTTCATTTTTTGTTTTTTGATTTTTTTTTTTTCCCCAACAAGAATTTATTGAACTGTTATATGCAAGGCATTGTTTTGGGGATACAAAGATGAATAAGATTGTTCTTGTCCCCAGTGAGCTTCCAGGCTAGTTGGGTGGTTGAGAAGGGATGGAAAGACAGTCTGTTTATTTTTATTTTCACAAGGCCTTGCATAGTGGCTAGCTAGTAGTAGAGAATATGAATCTGTTGATTGAAGGAATGTGCAATAATAGAGGTATGTACAGTGCAGAGTGGTTCTTCTGCCTGGATGGAAAAATGAAGTTTGAAGGATGCATAGGATTTTGCTGAACAAGTAGAGAAAGCCATTCCCCTAAGAGAAACTGTGGGCAGAGGCTTAGAGGTATAGGAATATGCAATGAGCTTCAGAGTCCTGCAGGTAGCTCAGTGGTTATAGAGCAAACCATTTAAATGGGGGTTGTTAGGGAGACAGAATAGATGATAGGTAGGGGAGTTGTTTCCTGGTGAGATAAGGCAGAGTACAACTTGAAGGCTTTTTATTGTTTTACGCTTTGGAAAGGGGTGAGGACTCCCTGGAGAATGTCTGGCACCAAATGTCAAATCAGTGTACTTGGTAATTGTTAGTGAGTGCATACCTGCCATTCCAGCTTCTCGTAAGACTGATGCAGGAGGATCAAAAGTGTGAGGCCAGCCCTCACACTTAATGAAACCCCCATCTTAAAAATAAAAAGGGCTAAAAGTGTAGCACAGTGGCAGAGCACTTGCCTAGCATGTGCAAGACCCTGGGTTCAATCTAAAAAGTATGGTCATGGAGGTAGAAGATGGATTAGAGGGACAAGATAGCCATATACAGTGGTGCCTCACTTTATAAACTTAATTATTCCCATGATTCTGGTTGCAAACTGAGTTGAACAAGAACCAAATCGAATTCAGTGCTCAGGTTCAATGTTGACCTTATGGGGAAATTTGATTCGGTTCTCACCCAGTTCGATTTGTGACCAGAATTGTGGACAAAATTGAATTTGTGAACCAAGGTATTACATAGGCTATTGCGGTCCTCTGAGGGTGCACACATCCCCAGAACTGCTTCAAGCTTTCTTCCAAGGAACGCCCATACCAGCCTCAGCAGGATGGCAGCCTGATTATAGTGTAATTGGCTTTCTTCCAGCTGCTTCTGCATGTACAGTTTCCTGTCCTCCGTGCAGAGTAGGAACCCTTTGGCTTCTTCCTTTGTCTGTATGCAGCCCACTCTACTGCATCTTGTTCTGAAAAGCTGCCGTTCACTAAGCACTAACCGTGTGCTGAGCACTGCTGAGCGTTTTACATCTTAGTTTAATTCTTGTCAAGCCCGTGAGGATGGGTACTATGACAGGCATTTTGCACTTAAGAGAATTGAAGTTTAAAAGATGGAGTAACTTCCCCAAGATTACATGGTGCAAATAGCAGAGTTAAAATTTTTGACTCCTAACCTTTGTATCCACAGTCTCTTGAAAGTGGAAGAAAGGGTCCCAAGACATAATAATATTCTGCAAGAAATTTCTTTATAAATTTGGGAGTTCGCTAGCCAACTATTTCTTCAAAGTTTTTCTTCAGTTGGGTGTGGTGCTGCACCCCTGTAATCCCAGCACTCTGGGAGGCTGAGGAAGGAGATCACAAATTGAAAGTCCAGCCTGAACAATTTACCAAGGCAATCCTGCTGCCTCAGCCTCCTGAGTACTGGGATTACAGGTATATGCCACCATGCCTGGCTAAAATGTAAAAGTTTTTTTAAAAAGGATTGAGAGTGTAGCTCAGTGTAGGGGCCCTAGGTTCAATTCCCAGTACCAAAAAAAAAAAAAAACAACTTTTTTTGTTTAGTAAGGGGAGTATTTTTTTTTTTTCTTTGAGCTGGCTAAACAAGGTCCAAAAGATAGAGCTTTGAAGAAGTTAGGTTATTTCCTTAAACATCTGTTAAGTTAAATTTTTAGCTTTAGGTAGCGTGGGGAAAAAAAATGAACATATATGCACATGTATGTAATAACCTAAAGAGGTCAAAAGAAATTATGTGTTCAATTCCAGTCTTTCCAAGTGATTTAAATTTTATATCTGCCATAATCAACAGCACTTAGGAAATTTAGAATCTAAAGATGGGAGAGAACTATAGGTATATGGGCCTGGGGATTTAGCTCAGTGGTAGAACCCTTGCCTCGCAAGCACAAGGCCCTGAGTTCAATCCCTAGGACCCCAGGGAAAAAAAAGAAATACAGGTAATATGGTTGGCACCAACAAGGTCCGTCAATTAGAAGTGGGCTCTGAAGCTGAGGCCTGTACAGGGCAGGAGGAGGGGAGTCCCCCAGGAATCTCCCACTTCGGTGGGTCGGCTGGACAGACCTTTGTACCCGCTTGCTGGTGAGACCTAGAACACCTTCAGGGTAGTATTGTAGCCAAACATACTCTGCTGTCACAGTACCAGTGACAAAGTGACCATACTACTTGACTGTCAAATTGTATCCCAGTGGTGAGGACAGGAGAAAGGGACCTGCTTCATGGTGAGATGAGATGGGGACGACTCCTGCAGGATGCAGGGTTTGGTGGTGAGGAGGGACATTCCCTGGAGAGATGCTGTGTGAGTAGCTAGGGGTAAGATTAGCCCCACCCCGCCAGGTCCTTGATGCTCGTCTCCTTTCTGCACAGGCAAGTCTGCTGGCTTGTGAAGGCTTGGCGGGAGTGAGTTTGGTCCCTACTGCGGCCAGCAAGAAGATGATGCTCAGCCCGATCGCCAGCAAGCAGGCTGAGAATGGCGAGCGGGCAGGCAGCCCTGATGTGCTGAGGTGCTCGAGCCAGGTACAATGCTCGAGCCCCTTGGCGGCAGCTGCGGGGAGGCAGGGGCTCTGCCAGGAGAGGCCTGGCTTGAGCCTTTGGTGCTTCCGTGTAGGGAAGTGGGAAAGGGCATCTAGCTGGGTAGTGAATGGGTACTTTAGAGAGCTCAAAAAGGTCTCTGTACACGTGGCTCTTAAGACTGAGGCACGCGATGAGGCAGATGAGCACCTTCTCTCCATCTTTGGGGCTCACGCTTTACTTTCATTTATAAATTGTCAGAAAGTAGCGTCGGGTCTTGTCTTCGCAAACGGACTGTGAGTTTAGATTTGATTTGTCTTCAAAGGGCCACCGAAAAGACAGTGATAAGTCCCGGAGCCGCAAAGATGACGACAGCTTGGCTGAGACCTCTCATTCAAAAAAGACTGTTAAAAAGGTAATGGGGTACTTCCCCAAACTGATGCAGTTTGGGAATGGGGTGATCTTTCTTTCTTTCCACTAGGACTCACCTGGAGCTTTCTCTGAACACTTTGGTCCCTCATAGCCAGTGAGTGTCTCCCCTGATTGCCACCAGAGTCCCCTGGGGTAGTCGGTGCCTGCCCTTGCTGGAACATCTTGGTACAGGTCAGGAACATGGTCTGTGCTGGGCCACCGTGGCCCAGGTATGCCAGCTCTGGCTGGGGTTGTACTCAGAGTTGGCTGTAATGAGGGAGGCAGCATACCTGCTCCCCCTCCTTCCCCAGAGGTGCCCTCAGCTCTAGGGAAGACGGGCGATGGCAGCACCTTTAGACCACATCAGGGCAAGGCTTCATCTGGCAGATGAAAGTCAACCCAAAGTAGAATGGTCTCTAAGAAGAGACCAGCATGACATGACATGCCTGATTATTGCCCCCAGGTGGTGGTAGTGGAACAAAATGGTTCTTTTCAAGTAAAGATTCCAAAAAATTTTATTTGCGAGCACTGCTTTGGAGCCTTTAGGAGCAGTTACCACCTCAAGAGGCACATCCTTATTCACACTGGTAAGTCTCTTGCTTGTATTCAAAGGGGCAAATAGTCTATAGCTTGTATTCTGTATGACTATGTAGCTGTCTAGTTGGATTTATTTTCCAGGGGAAAAATTAGAAGTGAAAGAAGAGGATAAGTGAAGGAAATAGAATGCATGGTTCTGTGCCACCGAGATAGCAGCTTGGGGACCCTTCCACATATATACTAGCCTAGATATCGGGAAAGATAACTGGAATGTGGTCCCTATCATATATACCTCCTGACATTTACTTCTCTCTCCACCTGGCCCAGGTGAGAAACCATTTGAGTGTGATATATGTGATATGCGCTTCATCCAGAAGTACCACCTGGAACGCCACAAGCGTGTGCACAGTGGTGAAAAGCCTTACCAGTGTGAACGATGTCATCAGGTAAGGCTCACATTTCCTCCATCTCCACTATCAAACCACACATAAACTTCTTTCCCCACTCCTGTCTGTCAAGGGGGCCACCTGCCATAATAGACTTCGTACCTCAGGATGAAGTGCATCTCTCTGGCAGTATGCAGCTGGTCCTAGAAACAGGGTCATTCGAATATTATAATAATAACAGCATTTCTTGAACACTTATTCTCTGGTAGGCACTGTGAGAATATGCTTTACATAGATTTTTTTTAAGATAATTTTCACATTAGTTCCATGAGGTTTTATTATCTTCGTTTCACATATGAGGAAATTGGGATTCAGAAAAGTTAAGTTTCTCAGGGACGCTACAGATCAGGAACAGATTTGGGGTCCAGTCCGACATGGAATTCATGCACTTGAAAGAAAAGATAGAATCTTTGCCCTGAGGGTCAGTATCTGATCTGATGGGAATGTGGTGTCAGGACCAAACTAAGACAAGACCAAGAGATAAGAAATGATAGTAGCTGATATTTTCTGGATGCTTTGCTAGGTCTTAAGCCTTGTTCCACACTCTTCCACTGAATCTTCACAACACTAGAGTGAAACTCCCTTGAGGGAGGCTTTGTCTTTCTTGCTCTCTACCCTTTCCTTAGCTCCAAGAACTATATCTGCTTGAGATGGATACTCAGTAATATTTATTGAATCAAGTAGCTCTACCATGAGTAGGGACTTTTAGCCTCATCTCACAGGTGAATGAATGTACAGGATGAGGGCCTTTAAATATCTTCCCTGGGGTCACACAGCTACTGCGTGATAGGGCCAGGCATGCTGGCTCCAGCACCTGCATTCTTTGTTTGCTTTGGTTTTTGGTTTTCTGAGACAGGGTCTCTTCATGTAGTTCAGGCTGGCCTTGGACTCACTATGTACCCCAGCCTTAAACTCGCAGCAATCCTCCTGCGCCAGCCTCCCAGGTTCCAGGATTAGAGGCGTGCATCACACCTGGCTGTTACACCTGCATTCTTAACTACTTTGTGCTCATTGCCATCTGTGCACGTGCTGAGGGGACATAGAATGTGACACATGTGCCTTCCGTTGTGGGGTTAAGCTGGTTAACAGGTAGTGGAATTTCTCCTCTCAGGCACTTAATCATCCCTTTCTTCTCAGTGTTTTTCTCGGACAGATCGATTACTCAGACACAAACGGATGTGCCAAGGGTGCCAGTCCAAGACTTCCGATGGGCAGTTTTCTCTATAGGTGCAAGGGGCCCTGGGTGGTGGGAGTGATCAGAAGAATCTACTGAAGAGTGCACCTCTCTGGTCTGATGGTCCCACCACCACCTCGTCTGACCTGTCCCCTCTCCTGGCGGAGTGGACCCAGGAGGCCAGAAGAATGCTTCGGGGGACAGTGACTCCAGAGCCTTGAGCTCTGTAAATAATCTGAGACTTTGAGTATCTCGGGAAGTTCCTACAGCATTCCTGGGCAGGGGAGCTAGTCCCTGGACCCTTGGCTGGGGTCATAGATGGGGACTTAACGGTGTAGGACCAAGACTGAAGTGTGGTTCCCACAACCTTGGACTCCAGCTGGCAGCTGAAATGGAAAAGATTGGGGAAAGGGGTTTGTTTGTTCTGTTCTTGTTTTTGTGTATCCAAAAACAGTTTCAGCAGGTAAACTGTGGATGCATGTAATCTGGAGGCATAAAGTCCTGGTCCAAAGTAGGGACTATGGCTGCCCTCCCCCAAAATTAAGTTTTTAATTACAGTAGATCCACAGTGTTCCACAGACCTGCATCTCACCTCCTGTTTGAGGGAGAAAGAATAAGATCAGGGACAGCAGCCGAGCTTACTTTGGCCTTATACACTGTAGAGACAAAAGGAAAAATGGGAGGAGCAGACAAGGGCTGGATCCAAGAAGAGTGGGCAAGTACCTCTTACTTCCTCAGAAGAGCAGGAGTTGTTGTGCCCATGGGTGTTGAAATGGCCCATGCCACACTGGTACCTGACAAGGTCAGCTCAAGTGCCTTTTGGAGGAAACTTGGGTGAGAGGGACCCACAAAGCCCATTTCTTCTTTCTGGGCAGTTGGTCTTGGTTATGGTTTGTGGCTACCTCACTGTCATTGACTCCTAAAGCCAGACAGGTGTTGAGCAGGGAGTCATGGATGTCAAAGGAGTTCTCTCCTCGTGCCCTCTTAGAGACAACGTGGAACTAGTCCCAAACTGGCTAACAGCTGTTTAGGAAATGGATTTGGCAGCCCCTGACACAAGTACTGAGCCATAGGTGCAGTTCTTCCTGCCACATCCTGTCACGGTGTATTCAGGGAGAGAAGATAGGGGTCTGGCCTTTGGTCTCAGAGAATAAGATCTTGGCCTCCTCCTTAGCAGCTGTCCCACCCAACAAAGAAGGGGGCATGAGGGATGCTGCAAGAGAAAGGACCGCAGGGAGAATCCTAATGTGGGGTTTATTCTTAACCGTATCATTTGTTCCCCTCTGCTCCAAAACCACCACCTTGTCCACCCCCAAAAAAGTAATCAGGTGCGTGTGTGGAACATAAGTGCTCATGTCTATATAGTTGGAGGAGATGTATTACTGAACCAAACCCTTCTCTGACCCTCAGCCTAAGGGAGAATGATCATAAAACAGCTGCCTCCCACCCACACCTGAAAGGAGCTTGAGATCCCAGCAGGAGCTGAGGAACCCTTTAGTGAACAGAAGGGCTTTGTTCAGTAGGGGTTTTTTAGATCAGTTCAACAGGCTAGTGTTTATGGTGTTTCTGACCCAAACCAGGGCTTGTATGTGTGAATTTTCTAAGGTGAAATAAAAGACCTACTTTATTCCTTCTAAAGAAAGGATCCTTATGACAGGTTGCAGGGCTCGGTTACCACCCCCTGTGGCCTACACTGACAAGTGAGAGTGGGGGGACTGTCCTAAGATTTAATCACAGAGACTGGCTGAACAAACGAGAGCCCCAAACTGTTGATGGGATCTGAAATGGCAGCCTCCAGGAAGTGTGATTCATTGCCTGGAAAATGTAGGGAATAGGCAGCAACAGCAGACTACTGGCTACTACCTATTTTGAAGGGATTGGTTGGGGTAGAGACCCTCCACTCCCCTGAGGTAGTATTTCAGGGAAGAGTAAAGGAGACATAGCATCCTTTAGCTTTTCTCTGATGGCATCTGAGATCCTTTGGGGGAGACACTGAGGAATGTTTGCTGCCATGTGTTCTAGCTTTATGCTGAAACACCCATTTGATGTCTGCAACTTACACCTCAGTCCTTGGATCCGCCCTGTGGTCCCTGCAAGCAGGGGGATATTTCTGCATGTGAGCCAGCCCCCTTCCTGTTAGAGGGCTCTGCTGGGGCTGGGGTTCTTCTCATTCAATTCTGGGAAAGGGTACACTGAGAAAGTTGTTCTCCCAAAAGTGTTTTTGAAAGTGGGAGCCCAGTCCTGCCACTTGGAGCTGACCTTTTTATGGGGGATATGTGGAGAGAATCATGTGAGTGACCTGTGCCCCTGTGTGCATGAATGTGTAAGGTAGGTCAGAAAGTGCCCTGGCCCCCCACAGACTTCAGCTTCCTGCCTGGGTGGATGGGTGGGAACTTCTGAGCATTTATGTAAATGGCCATATGAGAAGCACCCCTGCCAAGGCTTGGTCTGGGGAACTCAGGAGCAGTGGTTGGTCCAGTTGTTCAGGTGCTGATGTTCCAGGGCATTGAATGTGTAAGGAGACAAAGGGGTGACAGAGGGTCCAGGAGCCCCACTTCTACCCTAAAGAAACCACAGACAAGACCACTGCAAAGGTTCCTGGGCCCTGTGCCTAGCCCTCCTTAGATGGGGTGAGGCCACGCACTGGAAAGATGCCCGGGCAGAGTGGGTTGGAGTACGGGAAGTGGAGCCAGGGCAGGCTCTGAGACCCTGCCATGCATTGGGGGACCTGGGAAAGACAGTACCCGTTTCTGGGTGGGTTTCTGTACCAGCCCCAACCAGTTCTGCCCTTCCTAGCATCCCATCTTCCCATCTTCCATCCACCCCCTGGCAGCCTCTTGTCATCACTTAGCTACTGATTGTGCCCCCATGGCTTGCCATTGGAGGGGTTAAATGAGTGGGCTCCACCACAGCTTTTAACCTCTTTCCAGATGCTCTCCACCTCTGCTGTGGCCCTGGGGCTTTCATCTTCAACAATCTCTCTCTTACCCTTACTCTCCACCTTTTTTTTTTTTTAATATACTTATTTTGCTATAGGGGAGGGGACTATCAAATGAACAAGATCACTTTTAAATGGTAGTTTTTATAAGATGTTATAAACTTGTATCTTTTTACCATTAAAGTGCAGTGTATGTTCCTTCGTGATATATTTAGGATATTTAAATAAAAAGAAGGGGGCTTTTCTACATTCCACCTCCTTTTTGGGAAGACGACTTTGGTGAAGCTTTTTTACTGGGGGCTAGAGTGGTTTTAGTGGTTTTCCTTTCCTCTCTCTAATGTAAGTGACTGCTCAACTTCAACACCCCGTTAAAACCCCTTCTTCAGCAAGGAGCAACAAGTAGAAGCAAAAACAGCATGGGTTCTGAGGGAGGGTGTGCAGGGCAGGGATGAGATACCAGCTGAGGATGTGCTGCTGGTGTGGCCTGTGCCCACCTGCACCACTGTCACCTGGGAGTCCAGCACGCTCCAGGCCTGGAGAGGTGAAATCCAGACTGCTCCCTGCCCTCCCTTAGCTGAGGAAGTGGACCTGAGCTTTGCTGAAGCCCAGGCCAAAAGTGGTGGTGGTGTGGTACAAAGTGACAACTGTAGTCTGGAGTAAGACACTTTATTGCATACTTGGATGGGTAAAGAAGGCATTCTTTTTGCAAGGTGAGGAACAGGGTTGCAGCAATAGGAAGACCAGGGCGTCACTGAAGACCAAGTAATGTGGCAACCAATCCTCGGCAGCAGATTAGTCCCCAACCAGACTGCTGCCTTTTAGTCCCTGCCTTCCATTCCATTGTCCTCCCAGAGGGAAGGGGCCTGGGTAAATTCCCACTCAGAGAATGGGGCTCTCTGCCCCTTGAAAGCGGGGATTGATGGTGGTCGTAATGGCGCTTTTGTAGAGAGGATTGTTGTCCTGTGGCAAAAAGTTGCAAATGAGGAGGGCAAATCTCGGGGCAAGGGCTGGGGATTTAGCTCAGTGGTTAAACTGCTTGCCTTGCAAGCACAAGGACCCGAGTTCGATCCCCAGCAACAAAAAAAAAAAAAAAAAAAAAAAAAATCTCAGGGCAATTCCTCCTTCCCTTTGTCTAGTTTTAAGAGCCTGAAACTTGAGCAGGATCCTAAGAGCTGAAGGAACTTAGCAAAAGGATTGGTTAAATGTGCCGAGGGAGGCACCCAGGTAGGAAGAGTCAGGGCGGCTGTGGGGTGGAGAAACTGCAAGGAAGAGACCCAGCCCGATGGGACAGGAGGCTGCTTCTCACCTGCTTCCAGTTGAGTTGCTGCCGCTCCTTCTCAAAACGAGTGTATTCCCGGCGGTCATAGATTTCCACTGAGAGCCGATATGCCAGAACCAGTGCCAGTCCCACTGCCACAATGCCCCCTACACAGGCTAGCACAATGGCCTGGGTGTGGTCTGTTCTCTCTGTGGGGAAGAAACCACAGAAACTACTGGCAGCCCAGACAGAGGGACACGTCAACATCTGCCCTCAGTATGTCCAGCTCCCAGCCCTGTCTGTCACCAAAAGCAGAGAGAAGCCAGCAGAGACCAAGGTTATCCTGGCAGTGGTGGAGAACCTATGGCAGACATGCTGCAGTGGGGCTGTTCATTATCACTGAAAGTTCTTAAAGGTTTGCCATCACTAGCCTACGTCCTTTGCCCTGGAATCAGCTCTGCTTCCAGTCATCACATTGCAACCCCATCCCCCCTTCCAAGGCCCTGCCATCAAATTTCCATCTGTTCAGGATGTCCCTGGCATCCTTCACTTACTCTCTCGGGGTCTCACTCTCAACACAACTCGGCCTCCAGCCTCATCCTCCACCAGGAAGAAGAACAGCTGGTTGTCCAGTGTCTTCTCTTTGCACCAGCCATCATCCAAGATAGGAGCTAACGCCAGAGTCACGTTGGCATGGGCACAAGCCATGCTGCAGTTGGCAGCCAGGGGACCAGTCCCAAAGGCCCCACATTCTGCACAGTCCCTGCCCAATGGATGCCAATAAGTTACCAGCTAGACAGTTGTTACCCACAGGCCCTCACCCACACCCTGTGCAGGAAGGAGAGCTGCCAGGGGGCGGGCTCAGCAAGCCATACTGGTCTGCTCCCAAGACATGACCTGGGGTCTCACCTATGCTTTTCACATGGTGTCTTACAGCCTGGGCACTGGTCGCACAGGGCACCATAGTAGCCATCCAAGCACTGGCAGCGGTTACATTTGCAATGTCCGTGTCCACTGCAGAGGCTGCCTTCAGGACTAACACAGTTGTGCGTTTCCCCACTGCACTCACATGCTCTCCCTGTGCGGTTGGCTTGACACTGACACACTCCACACTGGCAGCGGCCAAAGCCTGGGGCGGAGCCACACACAGGGTGACAACCATGCTCCCCATGGAGTTGGCCGTCACACACCACCACAAGACCACACACCCAAGTCCCTCAGACATGCCAGGCACATCCTCTAGCTTACACACTAGCCTCTCCTAGCTGCCCAGAGTCTCAGTGCCTTTGGGAGGACCCCTCTAATCCGGCTCTTCTCGCAAAGGATCCAGGTACCTCCACAGAGGACGCCCTCGTGTCGCTCGCAGCTGACATCATCACATTCACATAGACGCCCAGAGCTCTGACCACTGCAGCTGCAACGCCCACATTGGCACCGTCCCTTCCCACTGCACAGAGGCCCCGTCCCATTGGGGGGCCGGCACCCTGACTCCAGATCTGGGGAGGACAGCTCAGCCTCTGAGCACTCACAGAGCCGACCCAGGCGACCAGGGAGACAGCTGGGAGGAAAAGAGAGGGCAGATACGCATCAGAATTCGATCGTTCCTGACTTGCCTCCCAGAATCCTGTAAATCCAAATTCTTGAAAGTGCTGGAGAAAGACAAGTGGCTGAAATGCCAGGACCCAGGGGAGCATCACAAGTGGAAGCAGAGAAGAGTGGACGGATCCTGCTCGTGGCAGGATTTGGGTGTATCAGGGAAACTTCAGGGCATGGCACTCACGCATCCTGGAGGTCTAGGAGACACCGGTGGGAGGGTGGGAAGTAGCGGAGGAACATGAGGGTGGTCACCATAGAAGTGAGCTCGGCGAAGGGAAAAGGAGGCCCTCACCTACACATCCCACACTGAAGTTGCCCCTGGCCGTCACTGCAGTGGGAAGCCGGGCCCTGGGGGTCGCTGCAGTTACAGTCACACAGTGTGTGCAACTCCACAGTTAGCTCCTCTGAGAAGCCAAGAGCTCGAAGCTTCAGGAGATGGGGCTCAGGGAGACAATTCGTAGCTTGTAGAGTAACCCGGAAATTCACCTGCAGGCAGGGTGGGCAAGAGCCAGACTAAGTGACACATGCACACACAAGCCCAAGCCCCAGTTGTGCAGAATACCGCCTCAGTAAATGTTAAGACACACCATCATGCTAACACCCATCTCCTAGAAACACTTGAGGAACCCACGCATTAAACCCCCTCAGAAAGAGCGTGTGGAAGACCGCCCTGCTTCTGCACGTGCTCCGTGCCTGCCCCCATTTTTCCCGCGTGCTTCAATGTCCCACTCCCCACCTCCGTCCTTCTGCTGATCCCAGCTGGCTCTCACCGTCTGGTTGACACGAACGTGGTTGCACTGTCCCCGGGCCCCAGCCTCACCTTCCCTCTTCTCAGGACCCCCACACTGGGATTCATAAGAGATGTGGACCCCAGGAGGGAGTGAAGAGTGTTCGAGGGTCACAGTGGATGACAGGCTCTGCAAGACGAGAGGGAGGAACCATGTGAGAGCAGAACTCCCAGCCCACCTCCATCCTTTCCAGTCATTCTCGGTTCTGGCAGAACCTGCCCTCTGCCACCTTCCATCCTGCCCGGTGAGGTGTTTCCAGGGGAGCACCCGTGAGAGAACGGAGGAATTCCTGGGAGCTGGGAGTATCTCCTGCAAATGGCAGCCTAGTTGCCAGCAAGGGCCACAGGGGTTGTCAGGCGCTGTAAATGTCCCAGGTCAGGACCTATAACTTGTGTGCACATGTGATCTAAAGGCATATTTGGGGGGTTGGGGATTTAGCTCAGTGGTTAGAGTGCTTGCCTGGCAAGCACAAGTCCCTGAGTTTGATCCCCGGCACTAGCAAAAAAAAAAAAAAATAAAGGCAGATTCGGTATATGGAGTTTGCCCTGGGAAACCCGATGCTGTGTCAGAAATTCCCCCGCCATGGTTTAGGGTGTGGTCCCTCTCAAGAGCCCTGCAGTTCAGATTCAGAGATACAACAGAAGTCCAAGAAACACTTCTGACTTTTTGTTACACCTGCAAAGTTTTCTGGCTCTGCCCAGCACTATGGTGCACGCCTGTAATCCCAGCACTTGGGAGGCTGAGGCAGGAAGATCACTCTAAATTTGAGGGCATCCTGGACTACACAGTGAGCTCAAGACCAGTCTGAACTACATAATGAGACCTTGTCTCAAAACTCCAAAATAAACCAATAAAATTCTTTGGTTCTGAGTGGTTTGTAAACAGTGAAAACAGGCTTAGGCTCGGGATTGCTCAGGAGGTGCAGCTCAGTTTAGTACCTATGTGACCTCAGGCAAGCACTTAGCCTCCTGTGTCTGTTTTCTCATCTGTAAACAGGGCTGATAAGAGTCGTGAAACAAAGGGATTAAATGAGGTGGCAGACAGTAGAACACTTGGCATGAAGTAAAAGCCCAGTGAATGTGGTTGCCTTTCCCTGCCCAGAGCAGAGCTCCATGCTCTGTGCAGTCCAGGCACTGAAGACTTATGAGTGGCCAGGCATGATGGCACATGCCTGTAATCCCAGAGCTGGGGAGGCTGAGGCAAGAGGATCACCTTGTGTTCAAGGCCAGCCTGGACTACATAGTTTCTTTCTTTTTTTTTTTTTCTTTTTTTTTGGTACCGGGGATCGAACTCAGGACCTCATGCTTGCAAGGCGAACACTCTAACCACTCAGCTAAATCCCCGGCCCTGGACTACATAGTTTAAGCAACCAACCTGGACTACATATTGAGACTTTGTCTCAAAAAACGAAACATTCTCTTGGGTTCTGCGGTAGCCCAGACATCTTTTTTTTCCTACTGTGGGCTCTGATTTTTTTCCCCCCAGAAACTGGTTTTATTTGATGTACCTAAGTCTTAAATTTCTCAATAAAGAAAAAAAACTCCATTAAAAAAATTATGAATGTGAGAGTTATCTACCCATGATAGCCACATGCAGGCTGTAGGTAGCAGCTGTGGAATGGTAGAATCAAAAAGTAGCCATGCCCTTGGTTCCACACCCCAGCTGAAGCTCACTGTGCCTACCCTCGCTGTCCCCCAGACCCTGGCCCTCACGTGGTAAGCGTCCATGATGAGCTGCACCACATTGCTGGAGTCTTCACGCAACTCCCCCACCGCAGACTTGGGAATCAGCTGGCTCAGCTCCTGAGTTAGGAGTCAAGGGAACCAGTGGCACACAGCTCGAAGGACATGGGCAGCTAGGGCCCGGAAAGGAGGCACATGGGGAAGGTGGGGCGGAGATTGGTCTGGGGGAGGGAACTGAGAAAGGCGCAGGCAAGGAAGGTCTCCACTCAGATGGCTCTCACCTGGTAGATGGGTAGTGTGGCACTGGTGACAGCAAAGATGGGCTGGATGTTAGCTGCAGAGAGTGCCTGGGCTACCTGACCCACAGAGGGGTAGTCCTGAGGCAAGGAGTGGGGACAAGGTGAGCGCCACAGGTCTCCCTGCAATGTGCCAGGTGCCCTCAGCCCAGGAAACCCAGGACCCAGGGTTCCACCAACTGGAGGAGTCCTGGAGGCTTAGTAAAGAGAAGGAAGGAAGGAAGGAGTAGGAGACAGGTTTCCCAGCCCAGCATCTGGGGACATGGAGAAGAGGACATGGAGGGGAAGATGGCACGATATCTACAGGATGACCCGAAGTGAGGAGTGTGAAGCCAGGGGGTGGGGAGTGGGGGCTGAGGGGCTTGGAAGAAGAGGGGTGGAGTGAGGAGGCACTCACGAACTCTGAGCTGCGACTGTAGAGGCCATTGCTGTCCAAGTGGCAGTGCCCATCGCTGGGCATGAAAATACCCCCCAACTTCCCGTCCCCAGCTGTGTGGAATGTGTCATCTGAAGTGAACACCAGCAGCCGGGACACGTTTCTCCAGCCAATCTGCTCCTGTGGTGGGGGGCACTGAGCTGTGGACCTGGGCATGACCCTAGAGCTGCCTCGGCCAGCCCCATGAGCCACAGATATCAGATGTCTATTCATCCCCCTGCCTCCAGCTCCCTGCTTCTCCTGCCCTCCGCAGCCCCCAAACAAGGCTGCTACTAGTGAAGGAGTGAAGTAGAAAAAGGAGCCTCTTCTTCCTCCAGGTACTGTATTTCCCTCCAACTCACCAGATAATTGTTAAAATGAACATGCAAACTATGGTGAGGATGATATGAATGGCGCCCCCAGAGAATCAGGCACCGCACAGCCATCAGGGGCAGTCCTGGCCCCCAGGGTCATTCAGACTCTCATCCCAGCCCCACCTCCTCACCTGGCAGAGGGCAGCTTGCAGAATGGCATCAAAGCCACCTTCAGGTGAGTCCAGGTTACCAGACACGTTCTGGCGCCCCACCTCCCGCTCAAAGGCCTGAGCGTCCCCTGTGAGGGACAGCACGTGGTGAAAGCTAAAGGGTGACTGGCAGGGCTCCAGCCGGCTGGGGCATGGGTGGCGCAGCTTGGAGGGCACTGTGCTCACAAAGGGCAGCACTGTTTTGTCCACAAAGGAGCCGAAACCTGGGGGTGGGCAGAAAGGCTGTGCCAGGCGTCACTGCTGTGGACTCAGAGGGAGGAGTCCGTGGGAAGGGAAGGGCTGGTCCTGGAGAAGCCATAGGGGGTGCTACCAGGAGACAGGGACCCAGTACTGGCAAAGGGTGGGGCACCAGCTTGGGGATGCGGCAGGGAGATTAGGAAGAAGATACAACAGGGGCAGAGGGGGGCTTCCTAAAGGCCAAGGCCGAGGGTGTAAGCAGCAGGAGGCAAAGGAGAGGCTCTTGAGTGTAGGAGAGATGAGCACAGAACAGAGAGCAGGGACAGTGACGGACAGGCCTTGTCCAGCGGACACTGGGCTGAGACTGTGGCATCATGGCCCTGTCCACGTTAGTAGGTCCTGGGGCAGCTGTCTGAACACCGTTGCTCCAGGCTCTGGGCTTCAGCCCTCCCATAAAGTGAGGGATCTACACCCCCTCCAGCTGTGACCTAAAAGACGGTGCTTCTGGGGAGAGATGTCAGAATGCCGTGGAGAGGACAGGACGGGGTGGGATGTGAGTCCAGGACTTTAGCAGAGTTAAGGCAGCGGTGGAAGGTAGCAGCAGAGACAAGTGTTGGGGGCCGTTGGCCGCGCCCGCTCACCGATGCGCACGGAGTGGGTGACCTTCCGCAGCTGGACCAGCAGAGCGTGCCCCAGCTGGCGCACGCGTTCCAGGTCGTCCTTCATGGAGTAGCTCAGGTCCATAAGGTAGTATAAGTCCACGGGGTATCCCGCGGCGCGAAGGAAGCTGACCCGGAGCTGCTGCGGCTGCCCTGGGCGGGCACACCGGAGTCAGCCGAGCGCTCCCGGACCGCAGCCAGCCCTCGGCCCGGCCGCTCCGCCGGGACTCACCTGGCCGCAGCGTGACCCGGACCCTCTGCGGCGCCAGCTGCACGGCCCCCTCGCTGCGGGCGCCTTGGCTGAGCGGCTCGTCCCGCAGCACCTCCTGCCGGCCGCGGGGCTCCTCCAACTCCTCTGCCGGGCAGCCCCGAGCCAACAGCTCCTCGCGCCTTGCGCAGCGCCGCGCCTCCGCCTCTCCGGAGGCGGTGAAGTTCTGGGCCGCAAGGAGAGGCTGTCGGGACCCCGGCACGCAGGGCCCCTGCCGGCTCCCAGATCCACCCTGCGAACCCGGCCGCCCCCAATCGCCTGTTCTTCCGTTGCCAGTCAACTCCCAGAGCCCTCTGGTCCCCTCCCCTCTCCTCTCCAGCTGTCCCTTCGTCTTCGTCAGAACCCCCTTCCTATAGCAGTCCCCTTCCACCCTCTTATCACGGCTCCCCCTTCCCCCAGCCACCCATCCTTCCCCTCCCCTTAGAGCCACAGACTTCCTGTTGAGATCGCAGGGACCTCACTACCACAGAAAGAGTCCAGTGTTCCTTGCGTGCTCAGACCAAAATGGGAAAGGGGTCAAGCTGAGACCTACAGATCCTGGAGAGGAGGAGGACAGGGCAGGAGAGGAGATGGCTTCCCCCCAGTATGTCTGGTACTCCTGCACTGGCTGGGAAGCCACAAGGGAAGGAAATGGTTAGGGTGGCTTCTCAGCTGGCCTGGGTGCCAGCCCCTGGTCCTGGGACTGGGGGAGGCAGACACAGACCTGACTGTCCTGAGGCTCATCTTCCCAACTACAGCCTGGCACCTCTACCTCTCTGCCTCCGGCACACTCCTAGTGCATGTCCACCCTTCCTCTTCTCCCAGATGTACTGCCTGCCTTTCCCCTGGGGCCCCTCTGACTGCCCTTGAATAGCCCCCATGTCTTACCTGGGCCTGCTCTGATCTAACTCTCCGTCTTCCTGTGAGAAACGAGGTCCTGCCCCACACCCAGCTCGGTAGCCCAGGGGCTCTGCCGTGAGCCCTGCCTCTTTAAGGCATAAACAAAGAACAGCCTTGTTCCATCAGCCAAGGAGACTTCACTCTGCAGCCTCCTTAGCCACTTAGGAAGCTCAAGGCTTCCTTCACACTGCCACCAAAAGCACACAGGCCTGTGGAAGCCTTCCCTTCCTCCTGCCAGCCCATCTACACACATCCAGGAACTGAGACAGAAATCCAGGCACTTTCTGCTACAGACTGGGCTGTACCGTCCCCCCAAATGCATATGTTAACCCTCATTGTGTTGGTATTTGGAGATGGGGATGTTGGGAGGTTATTAGATTTGGATGAGGTAATGAGGGTGGGCCACTCGTGATGGGATTAACACCCCTATAAACAGAAACACCAGAGCGCTTGCTTCCTCTCTCTCTCCACTATTCCAGGACATAACAAGCCAGGCAGAGGGCCCTCAGTGGAGAACCAAATCAGTCAGCACTTTGATCTTGGCTTTGCTGGCCTCCCAAATCATAAGAAATAAATTCCTGTTGCCCCACATGGTAGCACACTCCAGGATTCCTAGTGCACTGGAGGCTGAGGCAGGAGGACCACCATGACTTCAAAGCCAACCTGGGTTTCATAGTCAGTTCAAGAGCAGGTTGAACTATATAGTGAGACCTTCTCTTAAGAAAGAGAGAAAGAAAGGGCTGAGGATTTAGCTTAGTGGTTAGAGTGTTTGCTTCACAAGCACAAGGCCCTGAGTTCAATTCCCAGCACCAAAAAAAAAAAAAAAAAGAAAGAAAGAAAGAAAGAAAGAAAGAAAGAAAGAAAGGAAAAAGCCTTGTATTGTAAGCTGCCCAGTCTGTAGTGTCTTGTTATGGCAGCCTGAAGTGATCAACAGCCTTTCTCAGAGGTATAGTGCATAGCAGGCCCTTTTACCTGTACACAAGCATGGATTCCCACAGGAACATGCTCTCTGCAGTCAGGGTCACAAGTCCTCCATATACACACAAATACAAACCCAATCATACATGCACAGGAAACTTGTAAGCATGTGACTACGCCTTCACACAATCCCACACAGGAGTCTGTGTGCACACAGTCACACCTGAGACTGCAGAATATACCCAGAAAAATCACACATGTGACCACACAGCCACACACGTACATCCAGGCCGCACGCTCGCAGACACATGGCTCAAAGGCTGCAGGCCCGTCTTTACCAGTTGTTTGCACCACGCACAGCTCGGGTGTGAGAGGATGCACTTCTTGCAGGACGGGGCTGGCTGGCACGACCCCGGCAAGGACAGGTCAGGTTGCCCCCATTCTGAAGCCTCCCCTGGGGATGGGATCGTGGCATCCAACTCACTCTCTCCTCTGCCCAGCACCAGCAGGAAAACAAGAGGCACTGACAAAAACACCATGGCCTGTACAAGGATATGAAGGGAACACATAGGTCCTCAGGGTCCGAGCTCTGGGTCCTCTAAACTCTGTGGTTGCCACTCTCAAAACTCACTCCCAGCTGTCTCTCCTTACAGTCTCACATTCCCCTGTGGATTCGGCAAAATGGCAGGAACAGGTCAAAGCAGACTGGGGCAGCAGCCTTCAAGAAGACCTGTCCTCCCTGTACACAGATTCACGTGGACAGAGACGGCCTGGAGGCTCCGAGGGCTGCACCCAGGTCTCCCCACTGAGATCCCACGCCATAATACAAGCAGAACTGGACAAAACACACCAGCTCTGTCCCACTGTCCCAACTATTACTCACTGGCTGTGTGGCACGTCAGGCTTTCTCTCTGCGCCTCAGTCTCCACATCTGTAAAGTGAAAGAGTTGGATAAACAACCTGACTAATCTGACAGCCTTCACAGCTTGCACAGTCTGATTCTAAAGAAGAAAAGTGGGTCAATAAGTAGGAAGGCAAAGAAAAAGACCAGAGTGTGTGAGAGTTAAGGCATGATGGTTCTATTCGGTTGATGAGGAATGAAGATTAGATCACGAGAAGAACTTCCTTTTTGTTTGTTTGGCAGCACTGGAAACTGAGCCCACGGGCTTCATTCCTGAGCTACATCCCCATCCCTTTTTATTTTTATTTTTTTATTTTTTACCAAGAACATGTATTGGTACATTGTATACATAATGATCACCTTCATCATGGTTATTTTGTACCTGTACATGATGTATCTTGGTCCTTTTTATTTTTAGATAGGGTCTCATTAAGTCACTGAGTTGCCCACACTGGGCTCAAACTTGTGATCCTCCTGCCTCAGCCTCCCAGAATGTGCCACCACTACTAGTATAGAACTTCCTAAAGGTCCAGAATAAAGAGGAAGACCAAGGTTGGTAAAATTTTGTCTTTTCTGTACTTTGCACAAAGGAACTCTAGGTTGGTGAAAGAGCCTGGACACAGGGTAATTCCTAGGGAGACCTCTATGAAAACCACACAAATTCCTGATTGTTAAAAACTCAAAGGGCCAGGGATGTGGCTCAGTGGTAGAATGCATGACTACCATGAACTAGGTGCTGGATTGGATCCCCAGTACCACAAAACAACAACAAAAGCTGGGCAGGATGGCACATCCCAGTACTCTGGGGGCTCAGGCAAGAGGAGTCTGCTTTTGAGTTCAGCCCAGGCTACATAGTAAGACCCTGTCTCAAAAACAGCAGCAAACACTTGAATAGACAATCCACTACCATGCTTCAAAATTCAAAATGTTAGATCCTGTTATGGTTTGTGTCTAGATGTCCCCCCAAAGCCTCATGTGGTA
>PVJO010016458.1:23064-42010 GCA_004026905.1 Hystrix cristata
AAAAAAAAAAAAAAAAAAACCAAAAAAAAAAAGAGTATTAAGATTAAGGGTGGGAGTACTGCCCACCCTAAAGCCAGGTAGCCTGGATAAAATATAAAATACAGGAAGAAGCTGGTCCCCACTCCCTTGCTTGCATCCTTTGTTTATGTGGCCAACTTCTGCCTGTCTGCCATGCCACCCTGCCTCGGACCCAGCTGACTGTGGACTGAAACCTCTACAAACTGTGAGCCAAATAAACCTTTCTTCCCCTAACTTTGGGTGTCAGGTATTTTGTCTTAGCAATAAGAGAAAAGTAACTAACACAAATCCCAATGGGTCTTTTTTTTTGCAGCAATAGGAAAACTGCCCCTAAAATTCATATGGAAGTGCATAGGACACCAAATAGTCAAAACCACCTTGAAAAAAAAATTTGGAGTACTCACGCTTCCCAGTTTCAAAACATTATACACACATTAATCAAGACAGTGTAGTACTGGCATAAAGACAGACATAGAGAGAAATGGGACAGAACCGCATGTCCAGGAGCAAGCTCATCCACATCCGGCCAACTGATTTTCAGTAAGGGGACCAAATACCTCAGTGGGAAAATAATAGTCTTCATTAAATGGTGCTTGGACAACTAGATAGCCATATATAAAAGAATGAAGTTAGAGCCCTATAGAATACAAAACTTCACTGAAAATCAATTTTTAAAAAATGTAAGTATTGGGGTTGGGGATCTAGGTCAAGTGGTAGAGCGGTTGCCTAGCACGAACAGGGCCCTGAGTTCAATCCCCAGCACCAAATAAACAAACAAAAACCAATAAGTATAACTGCTAAAACCGTAAACTCTTAGAAGAAAATATAGGGAAGAATATTCCAATTATTAGTATTTGTGCTGCTGAAGCAAGTACATAGGGAAGAATATTCATGAGGTTGCATTCATGCGGTTGGCAACGGATTCTTAGCTACGACACCAAAACACAAGCAAAAGAAGAAAAACAGATAAATTGGACTTCACAAAAATTTAAACCTTTGCACATCAAAGAACATTATCAAGAGGAGGGTCAGGTATGGTGGTGCACACCTGTAATCACAGCTGTTCGGGAGGCTGAGGCAGGAAGTATAAAAGTTCAAGGCCACCCTGGGCAATTTAGAGAGACGGTGTCTCAAAATGAACTGGGGATGTAGCTCAGTGGTACAGCAGTTGTGTAGCATGCATGTGATCTTAGGTTCAATCTCCAGTAATGGGAAAAAACAAGAAACAAAAAAATAACTGAAAACAGGTGTTCAAACAAAAACGTGTGCTTGAATGTTCCTAGTCACACTATTCACAATAGCTAACGGGTGGGAAACAACCCCGTTGTCCATCAGGTGGTGAATAGATAAACAAGTATAATACATCCAATATTATTTGGTCATAAGAAGCAAAGAAGTATGGATGTATGGTCCAACATTGATAAATACTGAAAGGAGTATGCTAAGTGCATAAAACCAGTCAAAAAGCACCCCATATGGTATGATCCTATTGATTTATTTTGGGGGTGGGGAGTGCTGGGGATACAACTCAGGGCCTTGTGTTTGCTAGGCAAGCACGCTACCACTGAGCTAAATCCCCAGCCCTCCATGTACTTTTCAAATGGCCAAATCCAATGGTAGAATCCTACAAATGGTAGAATATACACAATTGTACCTTTCATGTGTTTTTCCTTTACTATTTTTCTTAGAGATCTTTCTACCTGAGGAAATGACTTCTCTTCTTATCTTTATAGCCATACGGATTTCCACTGTACAGACACATCATGTCTTAGATGATCAGTCCCCTAATGATGAGCATTTAAATTGTTTTGGGGCTGGGGATGTAGCTCATTGGTACAGTGCTTGCCTAACACAGGCACAGTCCTGGGTTCCATCCTCAGCATTCAAAAAACCTTAACTAATTAGCCGGGCGTGGTGGCGCATGCCTGTAATCCCAGCTCTCCAGAGGCTGAGGCAGGAGGATTGCTTCAAATTTAAGGCCAGCCTCGGCTTCATAGTGATTTCAAGGTCAGCCTGAACTACAGTGAGACCCTGTCTCAAAACAAAAAAAAAGGGGGGGGGTGCAGCACTGGGGATTTAGCTCAGTGGTGGAGCGCTTGCCTAGCAAGCCCAAGGCCCCAAGTTCAATCCCCAGCACCCCCCAAAAAAATCCTTAATTAATTAATTAAATTGTTTGTAATTGCTCCCTATTACAAATAATCCTGCAAGGAAAAACCACGTGTTTATCAGCTTTCATGTGTACAAGTGAATCTGTTAAGATAAATTCCTGGAGGAGAATGTGCAGGGTCAATAGATGGGCCTCATTTCATGCACTCCCTAGAGATCCTACCAGTGTGTCACCCCCACTTGGGAAAGGACACCAACACTTCGCCATGAAGTCACTGCCTCCTCCCCAGCTTAGGCCCAGCCTCAGGTCCAGATGCTGTGTGGGGAGTGTGGGAAGGGGTGGGGTGCCGAGTCGTTGAACACCCGTCCTGTCCCCCACAGCTCCTGACCTCAGGCGGGTGCGGTACCTGATGGAGCCCCGCCCTCGGGGAGAAGCCAGCCCACTGTAACCTCAGCCCTGCTAGCTCTGCGTGCTGTGGTCAGGAGGGCTGGAGATGTTGCCGCACACAGTCCAGCTTTGACTCATCTCACAGGTGGGGCCTCGCTGCCACACTGGTTCCCAGGACAGGGCAAACCCAGAGACCTCAAGCCCACCATGTTCCAGAAAGGAGGACCTGGACTTGTGGACCGCTCTCCCCAACCCCACTCCTCACCTCTCAATTCTTCCCCCTTCTCCCGTCTTTGGGGACCTATGCACCGTGCCATACCTGTCCTCTCTCTCTCTCTCTCTCTCTCTCTCTCTCTCTCTCTCATATTTGTCTCATTCCTCCTTCTTTCTCCTACCTATTCAAAAATTCTATCACATCTCTCTGTGGCTTTTCTCTTCTCTACTTCTTCACAGTTCTTTGTTTTACTTCCTTTTCCTGTCTGATCCTAACTATAGAATGGCAGTCTTGTACTTCAACCCCCTCCTTTTGCAGAAAGAAACCTAAGTCCCCAAGTATAGGCCAAGATTGCACAGTGAACAGGAAGTGGAGCAGGGATTGAAACAAGTCAACTCTCTGGGCTCATCTCCAGCCCCAGCACCATCACCATCACAGGTTGTCTGCTCCCCGCTGACCCCAGTGGGCTCCACCAATCCCATTTCTCTTTCCTCGGGTGTCTTCTTCAGTCTTCCCTTCTCTACCGAGGGAAGACTCAGTTCTGCCTCCAATACACACTTCATTGCCCCGTGTTGTGATGTGTGTTTCACTTTGTTATGAGTCTTGTGAATCTAAGTAAAATTGCTTTTCTGGTACCAGGCAGTGAACCCAAGGGCTTTATGCGTACTAGGCCAGTGTTCTAGCACTGAGCTACAACCCCAGTCCATAAATTGGCATTTTAATGATGATTAATGCAACTATGCTTTGACAACACGATCTCCATTTTGAACTTTCTCTTGTAACACAAGCTGTACCTGAGCCAGTGACTGGACGGGGCACCCTGAACAACGGGCTGACCCATCGCTACATTGACAGCTGCATGCCAATGTGTAAATAAGAGAGTGGTGTCCAGGGCCTTCCCCTGCAAAAATTGACATCTGGAAGCTGAGCTAACACATCTTCTGGAACTATTAATACCAGTGTCTTCAGACTGCTATTTGAAACATATCTTCCTGTGACTCCAGTCTTTGCAAATATTGAGAAGGCAGTGACCACCGGAGACCCTTGTCTGAGCGCACAGTCCTTTAACTTCATTGTGGGCAGCTGGATGGCATTCTAGATGGCAAAAGTGCCACCTGGACCATTCAGACAATTTCCTCCATGGATGCACAGCACTCTGTGCTGGAGTAATTTTGTGTCTCCTTTTGCCTATATTTTTATATACCGCTTTTACTTATTTTTGCTTATCCTGCTTTTCTACACATTGCAATAAACCATTTCCCTCAGAAATTCTTCACCTCGCTTGGCCTGTCCTTTGGTTAAAGGATAGATGCACCTGTCCTTCTTTTTTTTTTTTTTTTTTGGTGCTGGGGATCGAACTCAGGACCTTCTGCTTGCAAGGCAAGTGTTCTAACCACTGAGCTAAATCCCCAGCCCACATCCATCCTTCTTGAAGGAAATGTAACCCTTGAGGTAAAATTGTCACTAAGTATTAGAGAACCAAACTACTCTGGATGTACCACTGCAGTTGATGCCCTCTCAGATGCAGAGAAACAGAGCCTGTTCCCAATCCACCCACACCTCACAAGCCAAGCAGAACCCTCTCTGGTGCTCACTCAGGAGTCACAAGGCAGGAACAGAACTCAGATGCTGGGCCACAGTCCCCTGAGAGTGTAAGGCCTGTGGCCAAGGCACCAACTGGGAAGAAGCTGGAGCTGAAGACAAAGCCTTGGCACCAGGGATTGCAGCGGGGGGTAAGGCGAGAGAAGCCTACCCTGTATAACCCTGGCACATGGCAGGCACCAAGGACAGCACTCATACATCCTCATCTTCTTCCCCTCCCTGGAGCCCCTCCCTTGGGAAACAAATGAAAGATGGGGGGCTGTGAAACTAGAGGAGGGAGCAGGAACAGGGGATCCTAGAAAGGCAGAAAGCTCAGAGCCTTTCTCAAGACTAGACAGCACCCTGGTATCCAGATCAGAGCCTTCTTCCTAAGAGGTTGTGACTAGGTGGCCCAGCCTTGAAAGGAGAGAGGACAGGAGAGACCAGGGCCCTGGTACTCACAGGTGTGTGCAGAGCAGACCTTCCTCTGGTGGCAGCCTTTGTGCAATGATCTGGAGGCTGCAGAGGAGGAAGTGACACACCCTGGGGTTGGGGAGTCTTCGGGGTGGCTGATCTAAGAGAAGGTGGGGCAGATGGGGAGGGGCTGGGCCACCAAGAGTGGACGATACAGGGACCTGGAAGCAGGCTGCTGATCTACTGAGCCCTTGGCATGTGCCCATACTGTCGTGTTATCATGTTACAGTTAGTGATCACAAGGACCTCAGCAGACAGATGTTAACCCAACCCCACCCCAATTTACAGATGCAGAGATCGAGGCTTGGAAGCAAGGAATGAAGAACTTTGTCCAGGATCACACAGCTAGCAACCAGCTGGTCTAGGATTTGCATGCAAGTCAGCCTCTCTCCAAAATTGATGATCTCCCACTTCCTCATATAGGAAAGACCAGAAAAGGAAGCAATATGGAGGAAGTAAGTACTGTAGAGAGGGGAAGTTAAGAGATTAGTGTTCATTTTGAAAATGCAGGGGTCACTGATTTTATCATAGCGTGCTTTGTTTCACAGGCTCTGGGGCCGAAATGCCCCAAGCTTAATCCCATCTCGCTTACATTGAAGTAGTAAGGCCCTTCACCAAGTTCCTTAACCTTTCTTGTGGCTGCTGGAATGAGAATTAAGTGAGATAATCCCTAGCAACTGCTCACAAGAGTACCTGGCCCATACTGGTGTTCTCTGTAAGAGAATTAGCAGGAATACAAAGTGATCTGGGTGAGAAGGGAAGAGTTTGGGGCCACCTGCAGTCCAGACAGGAAAATTGGGGAGGGGCACAGGACCAGGCTTAGAGAATCTGACATGGGAGCCAACAAACAAGAGAGCAGTGGAGCCTGAGGAAGGTGGAAGAGAAGGGAACGGCATGCAGGAACATCTACCAAAGCCGAGGCAGGAGGAGGCCCACAGGGGAACCGGTTGTGGAAAATATGTCTGGGATTTGTCTTTGGCCCACACCTAGCCACAGGGAGCTTGAGAGGGACCTGGACACAAGGTCTGTGTTCGCAGAGCCGTCTCCCTATCAGAAGGAACACTCCTGGAGGCAAGAATGGCCCTTCGGTTCCCTGCTGTAGCCACAGCGCAGAGCAAAGCCATCTCATAGCAGGTCCTCAGTGTATGTCAGATGGATCCTAGAAGTGTAACTACTGGGAAGAGGGGCCCTTCTTTGGTTGGCTCCCAGGCTATGGGCCACGAGGACCTTTTACCCTTCCCCCACAAGACAGGGTTGTTACCAAGGCAATGACCCTCTTCTCCCACAGGCCCTGTGGTTTCCTCTTAATGTTCTTTCACTTTCTTCTTCTGCTTTCCCCTCACTCTTCTCTCCTCCCCTATCCTACATTCCCAGCCTCTTTCCCATATGCACAAACACCAGTGAAGAAAGCCAGGGATGCTAGCCGTGGAGGCACACCTGTAATCCCAGCACTAGGAAAACTGAACCAGAAAGATCTTCAAGAGTTCGAGGTCACCCTGGACTACACAGTGAGTTCAAGGCCACCCTGAGCTATACAGTGAGACCCTGTCTCAAAAAAAAAAAAAAAAAAAAAAAAAAAACATAACTCGAGGCCCTTTGGATCCCAAGTCAGAACACCCCTGGTGGCTGGGTGAAGCTCAGGCACTCATAGTGGCCTTCGGGCTCCCTTCCTTCCCTCCTCACCCTCGTCAAGCACTCTTCATCCTACTTTCTTTACTCCCCTAAGAAGCTGTCTCTCTCCAGGTCAGCTGGCCACTTCCCCCATTACTACTTCCCCTACTGCACCTAGAGGGAGCCACAGCCCATGAGTTTCCATCACTTTATTTTGCAAAAATAGAAAACTCAGCAATATGCAGATGCGATACAGAGGGATGGAAGGGAGATGTAAACAGAGGGGTGGGGACAGCACCCTGACCCCCCAGAGAAAAAAGGGGAGCCAGCGGGAATCTTATTTGGCAGCTAAATACAAACTGGGGATTGGATGAAGAAGGGAGGGGTCAGAGAGGTCCTGGGGTCCCCTCCCAAGACCCCTAGAGGAAGGGGTCATTCCAGGGTGTAAACAAAAGCTAATAAATAAATAGAGGCTTCCTCTGGGTCAGGGTGGGATCAGCTAAGCAGCAACTCCCCTCCTGGACCAAGCTGCTCTAGGGGTGAAGGGTGGAAGGCACTAGGAGGAGAGGGATCCCTGGCCCTTCTGTAGTGTAGAGGGTCCCTGCCCGATGGCTGAGATGGGGGTCAGGAGGAGCCCAAGGCACTTGACAAGGCTGGGGGAGGGGCTTGTAACGGAGGGCACGGGTAAACGCTGCACCCCAGCAAAGAGGTGCAGAATGGACCTGCATCTGTCCCTTTCATCCTCAAGTGTCATTCCAGAAACGCGGGGCCAGCCTGCCCCCACCCTAACCTGGCGTGAGGACCGGGCACCGGCAGGTGCATCACACAGCATTCGGCACCAAGGGCAGGGGCAGGAGGGTGGGCTCAGCCCACCTGGGGCCCCCTTTGTGGTCTCTAGTGTTCCTGTTTGCTCCCAGAGGCCCAAGCACCCAGCAGAGAAACGGGCTACGGGATGACAAGGTCTTCTGCTGACCCTGGGGCGCCTGGATCCCTGGCATCTGAGGGGCAGTGCTGAGATTTTGCAGTCCAGACCTAGGCTCACCCCTCCACCCTCACTCCCAGTGGGAGCAGGCTGGGCTCCCAGGACTAGAGCAGGTGCCGTCAGAGCAGGAAGGGGATGAACACAGAGACACCCCCAGAAAACTTTGGCAATACAAGGAGCTCGTTGGAAGGGTGGGGAGAGGGCAGAGCAGGTCCTCCCCCAGTCACGGGTGGTGTCTGGGAGATGGTCAGTCTGCTGCCTGGAGCCCAACCCCACGGCGGAGGAGGCCAGTGGCCCTAGTCAGGCTGGGGACTCCGGCTTCCTTTGCTCTGGTCCCTGGGGGCCTCGTCCTCGCTGGAGGCCTTGGGTTGGGGACCAGGCTGTGAGGAGTCGTCCTCAAACATTTCAGGGTTCTCCAGCATTTCTCGGATCAGTGGGGGCATCGGACCTGGAATCTCCATCTTCAGGGTAATGGCCCTTTCGGCACCTACAGTGGAGAGGCAAAGAGTCTCAGCAGGGCAGAAGCACATGACCCTTGAGACCTGCTCCCTAACTTTTATTTTATTTTATTTACTTATTTTTTGAGACAAGGTCTTGCTTTGTAGTCCAGGCTGGTCTTGAGCTCACTATGTAGCCCAGGCTGGCCTCAAATTCATGGCAATCCTCCTGCCTCGGCCTCCCGAGTGCTAGGATTACGGGTGTGTGCCACTACACCAGCTCAACATCTTTTTATTTTTTATTTTGAGATGAAGTCTTGGTAAATTGCCCAAGCTGAAAATAAATAAATAAATAAATAAATAAATAAATAAATAAATAAATAAATTGTCCAAGCTGGTCTTGAACTTTTGTTTCTCTGGCCTCAGCCATTCAGAATGCTGGGATTACAGGCATGTACCACCATGTCTAGCTAATTCACATTTCTAAGCATAATGTGTATGGACTCATTTAGTTCTCACAATTATTATTTGCGATGGGAATAAGTAGAGCCCAGTTTACAAACAGGAAAATGAGGAACAAAAAAGGAAAGGAAGTGCCTCATATACACGAGGTCCTGGGTTCAATCCCTAGCACTGTCCAAAAAAATAAAAGGAATTTTCCCAAAGTCTCCCCACTAGGATGAGGCCAAACTAGATCTCCAATCAGGTCACCTGGTTCTTAGTCACACTGTTCCTGTCTCTGCTTGTCCACCTGTGTGGCCTGGGAGACCTGCAGCCCTGGGAAGACAGACAGGGAAGGCTCACTCGTGACTAACCCTTGGTGCTGATGCCGCGGAGGTCGGTGATTTTCATGAGCATCCTTGGGAACATGTAGGGCTGGCTGGGACGCCGGCGCCGGGCGTATAGCCTCAGGGCTTCCAGTAGTGGCTCCTGCAGCTTGTCCACCTTTTCAGGTTCCTCTAGGTCCATGCGGTCTATGGGCATAAGCACAGTGGTATGAGACGGGCAGGACACAGTGGCAGGTGTCCGAGCCCCAGTGGGCCCTGGGGATCCTATGAGCCTCCAGGCCCCAAACTGTCCCATAGGCCCCTTCTCTATTGTCTCTGAGCCCCATCTGGCTATGTCCACTGCTCCAAGCCCAGTACCTTCTCCCACTCAGCAAGGAGCCTTCTCTGGTAAATCACCCCTATCTCAACACCAGTACCTGTGTCTCCTCAGCTCCTCCTGGCTCTGCTCTCCTTTTTCAGTCCTATGCTCTAAGGCTACTGGGAAGGTTGCATGGAATCTGAGAAGTCTGTGGCTGGGGCCAGGTGCAACAATCCCAGGAGAAGAGACCGAGGTCTCCACCTGGTCAGAGATCAAGTGAGGAGTGTGGTGGGAAAGGAGCCCAAACCAACGCCAGGGGGCGCCCTCGCACCTCCACAGATGAGGCAGATGGCGCTGAGCAGCCCCGTCTCCGTGTCATCCATCTCCAGTGGCAAGAGCTGACCAGCAAAGGCAAAGACAAGGTCTGTGAGGGGCCCGAAGCCGGCATTGTGCATCTGGGTCCGGTTCAGGGTCAGCCCATCAGAGAAGGTCATGGTGTCCTGCTCTGGGGTGTACCTCGTGCAGATCCTCAGCATCTGGAGGGGGTGGAGGAGGGTTAGCATTGTTTCTGGGGAGCAGCTCATCAGGGGAGGGCGAAAAAAGGAATGAGAGGCAAATGAGGAAGTTAGGTCCCCAATAAATGCAACCCGAAGCAGGCATGGGAAGGAAGGCAGAAGATCTGGAGGAAGGCGATGGAAATCAGGATAAGGCAGGCAAGGGGGTCCAGAAGTCTAGGATCAGGCCAGCTGTGATGTTGCACGCCTGTAATCCCAGCATTCTGGGAGGCTGAGGCACGGGGATCAAAATCTCAAGCCCAACCTGGGCAACTTAGCCATTTATCAAGACTCTGTCTCAAGAAAGAAATATTAAAAAAGGGTTTGAGGATGCAGCTCAGTGCAAAGGCCCTGGGTTCAATCCCCAGTACCACACACACACACACACACACACACACACACACACACACACACACCACTGAGTCTAGGATCAGGATCTGGGGATAACACAAAAAAACTTGGGTAGAGTTGTGAAGAGCCCCAGATGGCTGAAGGGTTTTGGGGAAGGAATCACAGGCTGTGGCAGGACCCACAGGATCTAACTTACCAGGATGTCCAGGCAGGCAGCCTTGAGCAGAGTGATCTGGTCAGCGATGCTGAGCCCTGTAAAGCCAGGCAACCGCTTAGCAAACTCCACAATCTTGATGATGCACTTGGTGGCCAGCTCACTGAATTTGTCCCACAGCCCCAGATCCAGCTGCACCCGGTGGTCTGCGCTGGAGTTCTGCAGGGAAGGAGAAGGCTTGGAGGTTCAAACACAAAGAAGTCCACCCTGGCGCTCTCCTCTCTGTAGGCCGAAGCCTGCCTTGTCCTCAGCCCCAGACCACAGCCTCCAACACAGCCCCTACCCACCCCAAAGGGCACAGTCCCCTGCCCTCAATGGGGCTCTGCTCATTCCTCACCGTGGTATACTTGCCCAGCTGGCAGAGCGAAGGGAAAGTCTCCTGATGGGCTTTGCTGACCTTGGTGATGAGCTCTTCTAACTGCGGGCTCAGCTCATAGCTGTCAGGTGACCCTTCCTCCTTCACCTCTTTCTTCTTCTTGTTCCGGTCATTCCGCACAGCTGGAGGTGGAGGCACAATGAGAAGGTCAAGACCCTCAAAGCCTCCCTTTCCATGTCCTCCCTCACCCTAGCTTAACGTGCTCAGTCTTTGCCATGAATATCTGCTCCCTGACACCAGTGAAACAGTCCTCAGTAGACAGTGCCTCGGTTTCCCTATCTCCTACATTGGCTCCCATTCCCAGGCTGGCTCTCCCCAGCCCCACCCAGGGCTTGCAGCCCCTGCTCCCTCTCCAGGCCATTCGGCTCCATCCTGCCCTTCCTGTCACCCTGCAGGAGCTGGGGAGAGGGGGGCAGGATATGCAGGGGGCAGGATATCCACTTATAGCCTTGGCAGCACAATGGGGGGGGGATGGAAAGGAGGGGCCACCCCAGATCCATCTCAGGCTCAGCCCTGGGAACAGGGGAGGGGGGGAACTGGCAAGCCCACCCTCCTGCCCCATGAAACAAGGGAATGTGAAACCCTAACCTCCATTCACTCCTTCAGAGGAAGAACTAAGAGTGGGGAGAATGGGAACGGGTGGGGCCTCCTGGGTGAATGGAGCTAATCAAATAGGACTGGTCCGGGAGGAGACAGCACCTCAGGGCAGGCTAGGTCTCAGAGGTCAGGGAAGGGGGTGTGGCCAGAAGACAGGCTATCACAGGGCAGGGCAGGAGTGCTTCTGCCCAGACCAGATAGAGGAGCCTACCTTCCTTGGACATGCCCACTTCAAAGCACTTCTGTAACCGGCAGTACTGGCAGCGATTTCTGGTCACCTTGTTGATGATACAGTTTTTGTCTCGATGACACGTGTAGACCATGTTCTTTTGGATGCTGCGTCGGAAGAAGCCCTGGAGTTGGGGAGTAGGTGGAGTATCATGAAGCAGGATACTGGGGATACCAACCTCTCACGGGCCATACAAGTGGGCCCAGGCCTGACCCCATCTATTAATCACCTTCGTGCCAAGGACCCCCTCCAGCTCCACACACACCCACTCACACACAACACCTGTGTTCCTGATCTCTGACCTTCCCCAGGTAACCCCAGGTCCCCAATCCACCCACCCCATATTACACACCTTGCAGCCTTCACATGAGCTGACCCCATAGTGGTAACCAGAGGACTTGTCATTGCACACGAAGCACGGCTTGTAGACACGAGGAGGCGGTGGGGGTGAGGGCGAGCTGGGAACCATCTCCTCTGAGCTCGTGCTCTGGGTCTCCACCGCTGAGGGGGAAGCAGTGGTGTGAGGGTCGGGACAGCACCCACAGACGCCCCCCACTGCATACCCCTACTTCTCCTTCTGGCCCCCTGGTAAAAACCTCCACAATGCACCAACCCTTGGTGGACATTCCCAGTAAATCCCAGGCAGCCACTGTCACTGCAGGTCATCGGGAACCCTAGTCCACCAGATGGCCTGGCCAACAATAACACCAGCCCTAGCTCTGCACAACACAGTTCAAATCTCCAAATTCCAGACCAAGGCCACTCTGGAAGTTAGCTCCTCTGGACCTCAGTTTCCCCAACTATAAAGTAAGCATGATGAAAGGGTTAGGGCCCTGCACCTCTGAATCCTCCTCCTCACTCCCTGTGACTCAGGCGATGCCTGTCAGGCAGTCAGCCTCCCACCACCCTCTTCCTTGGAAAGGGGTGCAACAGATGTGGGGCAGATAGGGCAACGGCAGGCCACCTGCAGCCAGCACCTGGCCAAGTGAAACACTGAGATACTCACTGGGTAGAACAGCACCTCATTTCTCTCAAGTGGTAAAGGTGAAATAATCCACTGTCTTCTCCTTCTCAAACCACCCCTCCAAAATAACCACCCAAATCCTTTTCTCCAGAAGCTACTCAGACAGTGTAGAACATGGGGCACAGGTATCAGGAGAGGAAGTCAGAGGACAGGCACCAGCCTAACTTCACACCTGAAGGAACTGAGGCCCAGAGAGCAGCCTTGCCAGGCTCAGTGACACACTGCCAGGTGATGGCGGAGTTAAGCCTCTCAGGTCTTGTGACCAGACCTCATGGCCAAGAGAAAGACTGAGGAAGAGGAGACTGAGGTGGCTGCTCGGATTCTCAGGTCTAGAAGCTGTTCATTGTGTGGCAAACTGGAGAGTCAGGTGACAGTGGGGGAGGGGACCTAGCTGTGGACCCTCTGAGGCCATCTTCACTCCTGCACTGCCTCTGAAAAGACCTGACTGCAGTCCACAAGGGTCTCAGGTAGGCCGCAATATGGGAGTGAGGAGCAACACACATGACACACACTGGGTATAGCAGGCTACGAAGTAAATCCTATGTGAGGGTGGGACTGATCTTCAAAGGTTTCAGCGGTAAATACATCATTCAAACTATAGGATCTGCTGCCCAAACCTGGAGGACCTGTGTTATTGCAAGAAATCGCTAACACCCTCCCTAAGGAGCGCTCCACAAGTGTACCTCAGGGACACCTCCTTCCGTCTAATCCTCTGCAGCCCACCTGGTCCCAAGCCCACTCTAAGGAAGCCAGAAGGGCCGAAAGACTGCCCGGGGATGGGGGTTCCAAGACAGCTCCACCCACCGCACAGGAGGGAAGCCCTCCCCAGCCCCCAGCACGCACTTGCTCTATTAGCATAAGAATCCTGCGGGAGAGAGATTCCTTCTTGAAAGGAGGGGTGGGGAGAAGGGTGCCCGGAGTCTATTCAAGACAGGAGGCGGGGAACTCCAGCAGGGCTGGCGCTGAGAGATGTGGGGAGGGCTGGAATGCCTTTCAAGACCTCTCCTCGATTTTCAGGCCCACCCTGGTGTCCTCAGGGGCATCTGTGTCCTGCCCACAGGCCTAGGCGAGGGGTGGTGCTCTATGCAGCGCTGACGCCCTCCCTGCCCGCAGAGCGCTGCTTCATTTCCTCTCTTGCGCAAGGGCCTGGGTGCGGTCAGACTGGCATGGGGCAGCGCCGGCCAATTATAAGACTGGGGGCCCCAGGGAGACAGGCCTGGGGGCAGCTTTTCCCATCTTAAGTGGTACTGTCACCTATTCTCGACACCCCTCTGGCACACCCCGGCACCCTAAAGCCTAAAGTACAGCCCAGCGACTCAGATCAGTCTGTGGGTAGAAGACACTGTAAAGCTGGTGGGGTCTACTCCGATCCCAGACTCAGTACTGTGTCTTCAGCCCTGGGCTGAGACCTCATCATCGGGATGCTGCTCCCAGGCTAGGCAGGGGCCCATGCTGGGGAGGAGGAGGGTGGGCTCTAGGGTTTTCTCCTTTTAAAGCCCAAATTGCTGAAATTGAGGAAATTCCTGGCCAGGCTGAGCGGAGCTTCAAACAAACTCTTTATAACCGGCTGTAAACGCTCCCAGCTGCGAGGCCCAGACCTGAGCAGCCTGGACTGAGACTCAATCTAGCGCACACCTCCTCAGAGACACATATTCCCACAGGCCAACACGCACAGGGCACAGAAGCATTGACAACCCGATGCCGTCCTGACACAGAGGGACTCACAGGGAGGCAACAGGCACACTCGCTCCAGGCACACTAGAGCTGGAGGATGGGTCACAAAGCTGACACACAACACCCAGCACTCAGCTACCCATTTACAAGTGAACAGCTCCGGCATCAGACAAAACGCCACAGCCTGCCAGCACAGCACCAGGACACGAAAGCCTCCAAGCACGCACAAACACCCCATCTTGCCCTCCTTGCTAAACCACTTTCTCTTGAAAAGTGTGTGGGAACAGGACTGAAGCTGGCTCTGTGTACCCCCCAGGGTCCTAGAGGCCAAAATTATTAGTTCACACTGAAGTGCGAAAAATACTCTGCCAGTCAAGCCCAAGGGGTTTCCACGGCTTCTGACGGGCCCCCCAAAAACTCGTCTTGAAAAATTCTTAGAACACCCCGCGCCCCCCCAAAAAACCCGAAACCAATTCCCCATCCTACAGGGACTTGGTGCAAAGCAATAGTTCCATACTTTCTCCACCCTCGAAATAGCACACTTTACTTCTCGCCCCACCCCATCCCAAAGTATGGTCTCCTGTTTGCCACCTCCCTTTCCAGTCTCCGAGTTGTTAAATCTGAGCAGCTCTGCCCTGAAACTAAAAGACCAGAAAAAAAAAAAAATCCCAACTTGTAAACAGCGCTGCCGAGTGCCAAGGAGCGAGGCGCGTTGGCGGGGGCTCGGTGACCCGGCGCGCACACTCCCCCAGCGCCCGCCGCCCCGCCCGCCACCCGCCCCTTCCCAGCGCGCCCCGGAGCCCCCGGTCCGCAGCAGTCCGCACCGGCCTGGGAGCGCAGTCCCAGCCTCGGGTAAATTTGGGGGGTGTTCCAGGCTCCCCCTCCTGGCCCCTCCCCACACCCCACCCCCGCCAAGCACTTCGGCCCAGGCTTCAAAGCCGCCTCTCATCTGGACTTCATTTTTACTGCCTCTCAGTCCCCAGCTTTTTATTACCGCTCTGCAAAGGGGTTCCAGGGCCCCAGGCCTGGCATCTCCCATTTCACAGAGGGGGAATATGGAGATTTGGGAAACCCATAGTCGCACTCCCCTTGCCGCTGTCACCTCCAGGCCACCCCACCACCACCACCACACACAGACTTTGCTTTAAACCTTTCGCTTCCTGCTAAAGTTTTGTGTTGGAGTCACAAGGGGGGAAAAAGTCATCTCTCGAATACAACCCGACTAGTACAGGTTTCCAAACATTTCTCTTTCTCCTGCAGGACAGGGCAGAGCCCGGCCTCCTCTCACGCGCACGAGCCCTTGCCCCCACACGCAAGGCACACAGAATGCACCCCAGGACGCAGCTCTTTCCAGAGCCGCCCACGCAGCCACACAGGGCACACACCCTCCCGGCCTCACCCCACAAACATCCCCATAAGGGGCCACGCGGGGCTGCCCACGCAGTCGGAGGAAGACAGTACGTAACAAGACCTCTACTCCCACACACACCACCTAGGTAGGGCGCTGCACACACCAGGGATCCACATGCTCTGCAAATAATACTTTTTACACTCGCAACTTCCCACATGAACTTCACAAATGCCACCCGTAGTCCTGGGTGCCATATCCCTCCGAGACCAGAACCGGAGGGCACCAACTACCCACGCACCTCGGTCTCTCTATCCCAGTACTCTGGCGTGGCACCAACCACAGGTCCTAGCTAAACGCTCACCAAAAAGCCACACACGCTCCAAACACTACCGCACACACGCAAAGGAGACGCGCTAAAGCCCCCACATTTAAAGGGCCAGTACCTCACACAGAAAAGGCTAGAATTTTCTCTCGTTCTTTACACACGGAAAGAGTAAACCCGGCCTCTCCTGTACCTCACCCACCCACCCCGGAGCTCGAGTACCTACATTGCAGACTGGCGGGTGGCGGCCAGGCAAAAGACTCAAGTCCTGCGAAACAGGAGCTGCCGGTGGCTCTGCGTAGCAAGCCGGCCCCGGGCCCGGCCGCTCCATACAGCCGTCGCGGACCCGGGGCAAACGATTCCATGCAGTCGTACATCGCGACCCGGCTTGGAGGGAAGCTGGGTGCTAGAACACCAAGGACCCGCAGCCGATTCCCCCTCCTCCCCCGGCGGGCCCCGCTCCTGGAGGGGGGGAGGGGGAGGGCTAGCATAGGGCGCTGGGCTGCATGGGGGGTAAGGGGTGGGCGGGGAAGAAGGGGATCCCCAGCAAGGGAAAGGGACTGGGCGGGGCGCTAAGCCGGGGCTGCCGTTTGGGCTACGGTCCGGCTCACTCTGGGCGCCTCGGCAGCTAACACTGGGGAGACCTTTTGTAAAAGCGACGCCTGGCGGGGCGGGGGGGGTGGGGCTTCGAGAGCGAAGGGGGCCGGGCACCAAGATGAGCAAAGAGCTGGGAGCGGAGCGCACACACAAACGCTTACAGACGCTCGCTGAGCGGCGCGCGCGCTTCCTTAGACATACGTCCATGCACGCGTTTATTTTGGCAGCACGCATTTGTAAAAATGCAATAGTGCACAGGCATGTCTACACATACATAAATTCATGGTGCACATATGTTCGTGCAAACACACCTGGCGCAGGAAAATGCCTGCAAACATTCTCTCCCCACAGCCCGGAGGCTTTGCACGCACTTGCACTCAGGCGCGTGCCCAGGTCTGGGGCTGGAGGAAGGAGTGGAGGAACCAAGTACACGCATTTCCTTTCGTAGTGTTTTCCTCCTCCCCCTGACCCTTCCTTTTTCACACAAGTCAACACAGGCAGGGGTGTTAAAAGAGGACTGGGGAGAGGGGAACGTGGAGGTCTCTGCCCGCTGCAGCTCTCCAGGGGCACCACCTCCACCCCCTCATTCCCAGGCCTGGCTCCTCCCTCTCCCTCCGCGCGCGCGCTTCGGGGCTGAACAGTACATTCCTGTGGCTCGGCCCGCGCTGCCTCCTCCTTCCTTCCCGTTCTCTCCACCCCCGGTCCAAGGGCCGGAGCGCGCTCCCGCCGTGAACTCTCCGGGAACCCCCCTCGGGGCGGGTGGCCGGGCGCGCTCACCTCCTCCTGACCCGGCCCCGCCCCACCCCGCCCAGGCCGTCGCCAGCGCCGCAGCGGAGTCCCCCGCCCCCTTCAGCGCCGCGGAGAGTCTACCCCGCCTAGCCGAGCCGTCGCCCTCCGCCGCGTCCCGGGCCGCCTCCCTCCAAGTCCCCGAAGCCCCATCCCGCGACTGACACTCCCCGAGCGCCTCGGCTGCCTCTCTCGTTGCCGTCTCCTCGAACCTAACCTCACTTTTAAGGCACAAAACTACCCCCCAAACTGTCCTTGCAGTGCCGACTGCGTCTCCGACGAAAGTGCCCCCTGAATGCCAACTCCCTTCCCCCAGAGTTTCTGCGGTGCCAAGCGGCCCCCTCGGCTGCCGCCGGTCGTAACACCCCCACCGTAGACAGTAACTGCCTCTTCCCCTCTAGTGCCACATTGAGTGTGCCCCTCTGGGCTCCAAGGGCCGCCTCGCTGTTCCTTTGGCGGCTCCTTTGGGCACCGTGGGCGCCCTCGCCCGCGGAGATGGGGGCAAAGGGGGGCCGGCCACGTCAGAAGTTTGCCCTAGCCGGGCCGGGCCGAATCCGGGACCCTGGCCCCGGGACAGCGCCAGCGGCGGCGACTCCCGGAAACCGCCCCCTCCCCCGCGCCCCGCCCGCCGGCCACCCGGCCGCCCGGCCCAGCCGGCTCTGTCAGCGCCGCTCACACGGGGAACGCCGGGGGAGCAGCAGCGGCGCCCGGCTCGACCCCTTCCCCCGCCTGGCGGCTGTGGTTGGCCAGGGTGGGGCGCGCTTTTCTAAGAATCTGTTGTACCGGGTGGGGGGCGCACTGGGGTGCTTGCAGGAGTGGGGCGCCTGTTGGAAGAATAAAGAGCTGGAAAGGGTGCCAGAGTAGGCAGGGAAGGCGGGAGCAGAGGAGGAGCCCGGGTGGCTGCCAGGGACTGAGGGGGGGCAGGGCTGGGAAATAGAGCCTGAATGCAGGGCGGGGGGCTGGGGTGGCAGGGCTGACTAGGGACGGAGAGGGAATGCAGGGCTCTTCCAACCCACTGTGAGCTACCTACCCCTCATGCCCCAACCTCAAATACCCCATTCCGGAAAACTGCTGTTCGCCCTCCAAAAAATAAGGAAAAAAAGAAAAATGGAGATAGATTTCTGAATTACAATCTGACCAGTGGCACCAAAAAAAAGCACAAATGGGGAGTACCCCCCCAAAAGGGAGAAAGAACCCCGATTAGTCAACTTCAGGCTGTGAGTCCCCCCGCCCTTCCTCCTCCAAAATCTGAAAGGTCCCAATTAAGTCAGGCCTGCCTGGTTGGTAATTAGAACCAGAAGTGGCCAGGCCACAAGGAGGGGTGTTGGGAGGAGGGCACAGGAGGAGTGGGGGGAGGGCTCCAGGAAGCCATGAGTCCTCAGTAGCCCCCCCTTTCTCTTTACCAGATGCACCCCACTCATCACCCACCCATCTGCGTGTGTTTCCCAGGCACTGCAAGGAGAGGGGGGCCTTAGAACCAGCCATTAGATTGTCTGACCCACTCTTCCCATCAACCTCAACCCCCCCATTCTAGACAGACTTAGTACAGCCTTGGGTAGAAGATGAGGGGATCTAATGCCCCCTCTTTTCCCCAAAGTCCCCCTAGCCCTTATTGCAGCAATTAGACCCATTAGCCTTCTAGCATTTCATGGGAACCAGATGTTCTCCGCCAGGCTGGTGGGAGTGTGAGGGGGGGCTGCCGCCTGACTCACCCCCTTCCCTATGATCCCCATCACCAGGGCACACCCCCCTTCCAGTTAGAGCCCCACAAAGGCACAGTCCCAGAGGCAAAGGGAGTGTACCCTGCCCCCATTAACAAGACAATTGACACTCAGACTCTAGTGCAGTCACCCCTTAAGCCCTACCACCCTGGCAAGGATGAGTTTGGCCAGGATTAGGGGGTACCCGAGACAGCTGACTCCTTATATATGTCCCTCCTCTCTTCCCTCCTCCTGCCATCTTCTGGATGAGAGT
>PVJO010016459.1:0-41876 GCA_004026905.1 Hystrix cristata
TTTCATTTTAGTCTAAAAGACATTCACTGTGAAGTGATAGAATGTTACAAAATGACTCAGTAAGGGTTCTCAAAAGAGAATTCATCTCAAGAGGTTGAAAACATATTGACAATTAGGAATGACATGAAGAGATTCTAATTTTACTGGCATAGAGTGTTACTTAAGCTCTGGGATTTTTCATTTCCTCAAGGCGATTCTAGTGTGCACCTAGGGTTGAGAACCAGTGCTGCATAAGATAGACCAGTGAGAAATTTGTGGGCAAGAGGAATGGCGAGGTCTACTTCACCTGTCAGAAAGCAGTTGGTTTTGAGCAAAACACAGAGATGGAACTCATGGGGTTTCACAGAGCTGCACACAGAGCGAAGAGCATAAGGACACAGGCTCTTTGATCACCCTCATTTTTACACTGTAGTTTCTCCATGGCCAGAGCTCTTTGTGTTTCCTTGGCTACATATTCCCCTAACTGTTCCAGTGGAGCATTGTCACTAAATACTGTATCTATATGGACCATTTCACACCGACAGTGCACAACCACAGGATAAAGAACTGATAATCAGTGATTCATACATCCAATCTGCTCAGTGAATGAATGAAATGACAATTGCAGTTAACTCAGCTTTCGCACCAAATGTGACTACATTTTCTATTTTGTTTTTGAAACTCATTAAACAAATCTAATGTATTATCTTCTATTACATTTATTGTGTTACATTGTGCTATGCTACATTGTATTACTTTATATTTTATATTATTGAGCAGGGTTCAACTATTTCTCCCCGATCTCTTGGCCACTCGTGAAGTCCTTCCTGTCTGAAGTTTTGATCTCTCCATGGATTTTAGGTCACATCTGCTCATTTTGAAAGTACTACATCGCTGACAGCCTTTCAGAACTTTGCTTTTACACTTAGTGATCAGTCTTATGTTGGTATAAATTTTACCTGAAACATCAATTTCCTTTAGCATCTGTATTCGTAGTTCTCTTTCAGTTTTTTGAAACCGCCATCTTACTTACGTTCAAAGCATTTTTCCCTCAGTAGGACAGCGGGGAAATCACAGAAAGCAGGGAAATTACCTCTTTCCAGGTATTTTTATCTTCTTAGAGCCACACTGAAATAGCTAAGAATCAATGCCTTCTGATGACCTCAACCTAGATCAGACTGAGATTGACGCTCATCACCATAGTGAAACCAGATGAGTAAACACTAAGCATATATTAATTTTCTCAAGATTCCTTTGCATTCAAATAAGAGAATAACATTGTTATCCTAATTTTATGAGTGAAAAACAAAAAAAAATACGTGAGTGGGATCAGGGTATAAGTAAGTTGCCTACATTATACATGTAGTATCTGGCTGAGTAAGTATTTTGACCCAGATTTGACTTATTCCAGTTTTTGTTCTTAATTTTTTAAGCTATGCTCTCTCACAAGATTGGGCAATCAGAAATATCTACTCTACATATACTGTAATATACTAGGATTCTGGAGCTCCGTGAAACAGAATGAGAGAGTAAGAGACTGTGTGTTATTCCAACTCACCCATTTATTCCATTTCTTTTCTTCAACATTTAGGGTGAGTGCTAAGGCAGAAGACGCAATGGGTGGGAGCTAACTTCAGTTTTTCAAGTGGCAGGTGAAGATCAGTTTCTGCTGTTGGCAGCATGGGAGCCGAGGGCAATGATAGTCTGGACTTCCTGTCTGTCTTCCTAACTGGTGTCCCGGGTCTAGAAGCCCACCATGGCTGGCTCTCTATCCCCTTTTTTACCATGTACATTGTGGCCATCGTGGGCAACAGCTTGATCGTGGCAGCAGTGCGGGGAGACTCTGCCCTACATGAACCCATGTACCTGTTCCTCTCCATGCTGGCTCTCACTGAAGTGGGTGTCTCCATGTCCACCCTGCCCACTGTGATGGGCGTTTTTTGGTTTGATGCTCACAAGGTAGATTTTGATGGCTGCCTGGCTCAGATGTTTTTCATTCACACCTTCTCCTGCATGGAGTCGGGGGTGCTGTTGGCCATGAGTTACGACCGCTTTGTAGCCATTTACAACCTGCTGCGCTATACGGCCATCCTGACCCTGCCCCGCATCGTCTCCATGGGTCTGGGCATTACGGTGAAGAGTGTGGCGCTCATGGCCCCACTTCCTGTCCTTCTGAGGCAACTTCCCTATTGTCGCATTAACATTCTCTCCCACTCCTATTGCCTCCACTCAGACCTGATCCGGCTGCCTTGTGCTGATACTAAGCTCAGCAGTACCCTGGGTTTGGCCGTCGTCCTGGCCACTTTTGGTCTGGACTCACTGCTCATCATGGTGTCTTATGTGCTGATTCTTTACACGGTGCTGGGCATTGCTTCTGGGGAGGGACAGAGGAAGGCCCTCAACACATGCGTGTCACACATCTGTGCAGTTCTGGTGTACTACGTGCCTATGATTGGGGTGTCTGTGGTGCATCGTGCTGCCAAGCACGCTTCTCCTCTGGTCCACACAGTCATGTCTAGCGTCTACCTCTTCGTGCCACCAGTGCTCAACCCCATCATCTACAGCATTAAGACGAGGCCAATCCGACAAGGCATTGTCATCTTGCTCTCGTGCAAGAAGGAATTGATCTGAGTGATTCCAGGGGCGGGGGCTATTCTCCCATCCACAAACTGTCATCATGTTTTCACCATGAACAAAGCTGTACACTAGGCATTTTAGGAGGAATTCAAAACATCCACACAGTCTTGAATCTGAACCATGAATTATTTCTATGTTCTTTTTTTGTCACATTTTATTGACATGGTACATTTGTGTTCTTTAATCAGTCGTGACAATTTTAGGGTAAAAAAACTTTCATCTTTTCTTTATTCCCTAAAGGCTCTTGGGAAAAGTTCTAACAAATAGCAAGTTGAAATTAAAAGCTTCTGGTTCATGTTACATTAATTGAAATAAAAAGCAAACATTCATTTTTATGGAATCATTAGGGATTAAGTATATGCTCCAATAAAAATCATCCTAGGTATATGCTTTCGATTAAAGAGTAATATGAACTGAAAATGTGAATATTGTTTCCGTTTTCTGTAATACCAAGTAATATGAACTGAAAATGTGAATGTTGGTAATACTTGGTAATTGGCCTCAGAACTGCTGAGGAATTTAAAATCAGGTGGGAATTAAAATCTGTTTTATCGACCTGTTAACCACTAATACAACATAGCTAACAGGGTTGTAAGATTGGGTAAAATATTGTACTGAGACTTCTACAACTTTGAAAGCAGCGTCACTGTGGTGACTTATTATGGGCAACTTGAGCAGGAACATCCAGCTGGACTGAGCTGGTGCAGTTCTGGGTGTAGAAGATCCACCTGAAGGTTACTGCTAACACAGCATAAGGGAGAACAGGAGCAGAAGATGGGGCCGGCTGTTTCCCAAGAGAAGCTCTGTTGTGGCTGATTTCCCTGAAGTGAACTCGGCTGTTCTCGCCACAGGAGGAGCTCGGGGCCTTGCTGTCATTGGGATGGCTGCTGTTTGCCTTTGGGAAGCTCTTGTCTTTATCTCCACTGCAAGCATCATATCCTGGCTCCAGTGCAGACTCTCCAGCCCTTTAGTACAGACATGGACGTACATGGGACATAGCTGTGGGGTCCCGGCCCTTGGCTGGATCTTTTAGGTCTCTCATGCGTAGATAGACATTCTGCCCTCTTCCTGCATTTGGCTTGTGTGTGTGTGTGTGTGTGTGTGTGTGTGTGTGTGAATACTGTAACTTGTAATTCTCCTGTATTAAATCTGCTCTATTGCACAGACCTGAGGATCAATGGAATAGATTGGAGGATACAGAAACAATCCCAAACACACTCAAATACCTCATCTTTGACAAAGAAGCCAAGCACCCTCACTGGAAGAAGGATAGCCTATTTAACAAATGGTGCTGGAAAAATTGGCTAACCACATGTCGAAAATTAAAACTAGATATATGTCTCTCACCATGTACTAAACTCAAATCAAAGTGGATCAAAGATCTAAACATTAAAACAGAAACATTAAATATACTGGAGAATAGAATAGGAAGAACACTTGAAGACATAGGGGTAGGAAAAAAATTTATGAACAGAACCCAGACTGCACAGGAAACAATACAAAGAATCAGTGCTTGGGACCACATGCTATTAAAAAGCTTTTGCACCGCAAAAGAAATCACCAATAGAGTAGGGCGAAAACCCACAGACTGGGAAAAAATTTTTGCTAGCTAAAAATTTTTGCTAGCTTTGTCCATCAGACAAAGATCTAACATCCAGAATATACAAAGAATTCAAAAAAATTAAACCTCCCAAATTTAAAGACCCAATCCAAAAATGGGCAACTGAAATGAATAAACATTTCTCACATGAAGAAATAAAAATGGCAAATAAATATATGAAGAAATGTTCAACATCACCAGTCATTCGAGAAATGCAAATCAAAACAATGTTAAGATTCCACCTCACTCCAGAAAGAACTGCATATATGGAAAAATCATCCAATAACAAATGCTGGCGGGGCTGTGGGGAAAAAGGAGCCCTTCTCCACTGCTGGTGGGATTGTAGACTGGTCCAGCCACTGTGGAAATCAATATGGAGATTCCTCAAAAAAATACACCTGGAGGTCCCATTTGACCCAGCTATTCCCCTACTGGGTATCTTCCCAGAAGAATTAAAATCGTCATACCACAAGGACGTATGCACCACCATGTTCATAGCAACACAATTTGTAATAGCTAAGTCTTGGAAACAACCTAAATGCCCAACAACCAACGAATGGCTAAAGAAAATGTGGTTTTTCTACACAATGGCGTACTACACTGCCATAAAAAAGGATAAACTAGAGTCATTCATATACAAATGGATGTTTCTTGAGAACATACTCTTAAGTGAAATAAATCGGACACTGATGAGCACACATCGAATTGTTTCTCTGATATGAGAAACCATAACTGTAAATAAGGACAAAGAGGTGTAATAGATATTATATAAAAGGAGGATGATGTGCAGAGGAGAGGAGTACTAGAAAGAAAGAAGGGGAAAAGCAGAAAGGCAACAGGGGAAAGAGGGGAAAGGGAAAATATGGAAAATGATGAATGAACCTGCTGTAAATAGGGAGGGAGGGAGGAGAGGGAAGGGGCGGGGGGGGGAGAACCAAGATGCACCATGTATAGGTACAGAATAAATGTAATGAATGTGACCATTGTATGTAGAACGTACCAATACATATTCTTGGTTTAAAAAAAAAAGACATACGTGGAAAGACACTGACATCCAGAAAGCTGCAATTTATCTGAATTCTATAAATTCCTGTCAAGTCCTGTTGAGTTTTTAGTAACTGATGAAGACCTGTGTCATGAGAAAATAATGCCTTCAGTGTTAACATAGTATTGGCCAAGAGAGAAAAACTCTACATGTGCATCCCTACTACTGCAGGCAGCATCAAAATGGCTCTTCAGTGGGGGTACGAAATTGTTTTGCTTACCTGGATAAACATCTCTAAAATGAACTCAGTTCTCCATGTTCATTCCATAGATCACTCTTGTCTTTTACTGAGGCGGAGGGAGGAAACTGCAGAAAAAATTCTGTGCTCTACTGGTTAGTGGAAAGAACTATTTTGCACACGAGAATTCCTGTTAATGCAAATAAACATTCTGTTCCTTTGATAAATTCTTCTCGCATTGCTAACTTACATATCAGCGCATAATTAATCAGTGTTTACTCTGCATGTGGCCATGATGGCAAGAATATGGACCCTCCACACCATGTTTCTGAAACTGTAGAAATGATGACAAATAAACCTTAACATTTCAATCCGCGATGGCCCCCAAAGCTCATGTACTGTGGCAGTACTGCCGACACTTCTGAAACCCTGCTGAGAAGGCAGCGTGGGCACTTCACATCTGTCAAGAAGATGGGGAGACACTGCTGCATATGGAGAAGTACTTGAGAAACCGTCACACCTCAGGATGGGCGGTCATTCAAAATCTGTGTCAGAAAAAACGAGGAAGAAGAAGAATGACATCACTTTTATCACATAAAGAAAAGAGATCTGAGTCCCTTCCGGAAAACAATACATAACACAGAGGGAAATGTATTGGCGATGAGGCTTGAGTGCTGAACTGTGGGGTGGAGATGAGCTAGCAGACATGCTCTGCAGCCTTGACTTCTAATTTCTAGTGAGCTAAATCTTAGAATTTAACCCTTTAAATCTGTAAAGCGAGAATACGTCTATAAAAAAAAGAGGGGTGAATATAACAATACCTACAAAAAAGCCTCATAAACTCCAATAAACATAAGCTACAAGAGAGTAACGTTGGCCATCATGGGAGACGTCAGGTTTCCAAAATCCACAGACCGAGGCCTTTCAGGGAAGTGGAACTTCAGTGATGGTAGAAGAGCCCCTCCAATTCTGTGGGTCCCGCCCGTGTTTCAGTCAATATTGTGGGGTACACACCGTCCTTCCACTCAACCCTCCCAGGCCTCGATTCAGCATATTGGTGCTGTCACCTCACTGATTTTCTTTTTGCTCATAACCACTAACATTTTGATTGATTTCAGTGCTTTCTTTTGATTGCTTAGAGCACACTAGTTATTTGTATGTACCTTACGTAGAGTTTCCAGATTTCACGTCTCGGATTTTGGGATTCCAGAGCAGTGATGATTGAGACATAGGACTGCGGGCTCTGGGGTCACACTGCTGAAGTGGAATCAGGGCTCAGCTGCTTTCTGCCAGACTCCCCACGTCTCTATCCACAAAGCAAGGATAATTACTGTATCTCACCTTATAGATTTGCTTGAGGCTCAAGCATGTTAAAGTATTGGAGCAGTTAGCATACAATATACTTTCAATAACACTATTATTGTTGGTGAAAAATAATAATCATATTACCAATGCAGGTGGGATATTTAATTTTCATACAGTTATTTTTCATTTAAGGTCTTCCTCTGTCTTTCTGTACAATATTTTGAAATTAACCAATTTCTTATTTGCATCCAATTTTCCATGTTGAAGATAGCAACTTTATATCTTTACTTCACATTTATCATACCGAGACCTGAGTCCCTGAGTATAATTTGATCTTGTTCACTGAAGCAGAAGAGACATTGATTTTCACACGGAGCAAAAAATTTTATTACTTCCCATGGGGCTCCTGAGCCCTGGACAACTAAAATATTTGCGTGAGAAATGAGTAACCGTGTGGAACTGTCAATACTGAATGTCACCTGCCGTGGAGAGGAAGCAGATAGTGTTAGAAGGAAAATACGTTTCTCCTTAACACACATTACAGTGAAGGAGAAGTGATCAGGGTTCTACCCTAAACTTTGGGATGGTCATTTTTATCATCTATTTGCTTATGTATTCATTTTAGGCATGTCACTAAAAAGGCAAATAAAACTCATTCTAAAACCCTTTTTGCCTTGGCACTTCAAAAAGGTCTAATCAAGTGTAATTTAATAGCATCTGAAAACCGTCTCAAATTTATCAATTTGAATTACTAAGGGCAATGATGATTTTTGTTCCTTATGCCGTTATTCAAGATAAAAGGAAAACTCATTTTATCTCTGAATGAAACACTTCCTGCCGGTGAAACTCAGCTGTGGAGCAGAACTCCCTGACTTGATTCCTGTACACACTCTCGCACAGGTTTATTGTGTCTTGTCCTGTCTTTTCTGGCTATTGCTATTTGTTTCCCTGATTTGTTTGACTACTGTTATTTGTTCTTTTTTCACCTTTGTTTAGCACTCTGGCCTTTGGTTTAAATAGGAATTATATTTTGTGTAAGAGTCCGCTCAGATGTCATCTCTTTGGTGAAATTTATCCTCATTCATGCAAGCTGCTATTTAGCACATGGTGCCTTCATTGAAACTAAGTTATTTATGTGATTTTCTCTTTCTTCTTTGCAAGCTCATTCACAGGAAACCCACTCTGTCGTGGGGGCTTTAAACATGGAAAGGAGGAAAGGGAAGCAGGGCAGCAGGAAGGGTGACATATTAAACAGCAGTGCTAGTCTAGGCTGGGGTTTGGTGAAAAATGACTTCCTTTTCTTTTATTGAATGAGGAAATTTTCAAGGAAAAAAGGTAATTTAATGTCCTATTATTTCATTATACATAAGGAGCTATTACAATAGGAAATCAGAGACCAGTGCTAATGAATAAAGTGTGAGGGTTGAGTGGGAAATATTTATAAAAAGAGATTAAAGCCTGATATTTCTTAGGGAAGAAGGAGAGGAGGGATGGGCACAAATTGAGAAAAGGAAATCAAATATATTGATATGATACTATATATCAGACAACCTAAAAGAGTGTTTTGGATGCACCTATATATTTCATCCTATTAACTCTCAAAATGACCAAATCGCACCCTTTTTACAACTTGGAAGGCAAACATAGGAGAGTAAACTGGATGAAGGAAGACAGATTTAAAAGGACAATCATGTCCCTTGTGGAAAAATAATTAGATTTCGATGCAATATGGAACTTTTCTAGCCTCAGGTTTTCTAACTTGAAAGATTTAAGATACATCTCTGGATAAAACACACCTCCTTTCTAACCCACAGTGTCCGGAAACAAGGCGCCATTCAGGACGTGCAGAAAGGGGAAGTACAGCGCGGATGAGAAATAGGCTCCGTCTGGAACCAACATCCGAGGTTCGGCTCACCCGTGTGGATTTTCTATCCTTCTGCTCTCACAGTCGGGACTTCCAGGGTGAGCCTGAACTCCGTTCTGTGAACGTCCACCTACCCTTTGATGCGGTTGATCTCAGCGTAGTTTCTACCTCACGAGCTAGCGGCAGGGGTCGAGTAGTTTGATATTTATCACGACACTGGAGCGGCCCTTTTCCTTCCCTTGACTTTGCCTTTCAAACCCCTGAGAGACACAGGGAACCAGCCGCCGCAGAAAGTGCTTCCTCTGGGCTTGCGGTAATAATTGGGCTTAAGATCTCAGGGCTACTCCCCAGGGACAAATTACGAAAATGTATAAAACAAGATGTGTGTGTGTGTCTGTGTGAGCATGGGAGCGTGCGTATTAAAGTGTATAAGTTTATATGCATTCACATATGAATATATGTATACATGTGTATGTGTGTGTATATGCAGGGACATTCATAGCCATACTTGTTCATATAGACTTTTACTTGCACATTTTCAGGAATCTATGAGCAAGTAATCTTCCCACATATAACATATACCAATTCAGTGTTTGTACATTCATTTGTTTATATGTTCTTATGTGCACGAATGTTTTATCTGCATACTATAATATTAAATATTAATACTAATATTAATATGAATATTAAAACCAATTAATATAAATATTAAAACCAATTACATAGTCCTATCTTTTTTCCCCACAATTGAGAGAGATGTCACATCTGATAAAAAAAATAGACTAAATAATTCAGTGGGAATAAAAGGAATAAGACCATGCATTCTCAATACTGCATTTCCAGGTACTTTCCAGGAGAGGGCAGCAAAGGTCTGTTTCCCAGAGTAGGGCTGTAAGATGTACTGTATAAGAGATAAGAGGTGATCATGTGCGTTATGTGGGACCTGGAACAGGGTAAATATCTGCAGTATTTTTTGTTGTATAACAGAAAACTTGACCCAGAATATCTAATATATTATATCTGGCATAAAACATGGTCATATTTTAATATATATCAGATGTTTGTATTTCTTTACCACAAAGCTTTGTGGGAGTGGAGGTGCCCAGAGCTGGGCTAAATTTTTGGTTTAGCTTTGGATACTTTTCTTCTTCTCCTTCTCCTTCTCCTTCTCCTTCTCCTCCTCCTTCTCTTCTCCTTCTTCCTTCCTCTTCCTCCTCCTTCTCCTCCTTCTTCTTCTGGTATATCAAAAAGATACTTGCACTCTCATGTTTAATGCATCACTATTCATAAAATCCAGATACAGAACCAACTGAAGTGTCTATCGGTACATGACTGAATAAAGAAAATGAAGTACTTATATGAAATGCAGTAGTATTTGGTGACAAAAGGAAGAAGTCCTATGATTTGCAACAATGTAGATGAACTTGGTGGATGTTGTGTTAAATGAAACAAGTGGGGCACAGAAAGATTAGTACTGCATGATCTAACTCACACAAGAAACCTAAAGAACTGTTCTCAGGTACAGAATAGAATGGTGCTACCAGAGAGTGGAGTTTTTGGGAGCTGTGGACTGGGGGGATGTTGCTCAAAGGTTACAAAATTTCAGTTAGAAGGAATAAGTACATAGTGGTGATTATAGTTAATGTAGTCTCAAAAAATGCTAAGCAAGTACATGTATAATAAATGGTAACTATATGAGGTAAAGCATTGTCTTAGTTACTTTTCTCTTGCCGAGACAAAATATTTGATACCCAAAATTAAAGGAGGAAAGGCTTATTGTAGCTCACAGTTTGTAGAGGTTTCAATTCATAGTTGGCTGGCTCCAAGGCAGGGCACCATGGCATAGAGGCATCACAGAGGAGAAACAGTCCATGGCAAAGAAGGGCAGGCAGAAGGCAGTAAGCAGAGAGCAGCCAGTGACAAGCAGTGACCATAGCAGCCCTCTTTCTTTCTTTCTTTCCTTTTTTTTTTTTTTTTTTGGTGCTGGGGATTGAACTCAGGCCCTTGAGCTTGCTAAGCAAGCACTCTAACTGCTGAGCTAAATCCCCAGCCTCTCTTTCTGTCTCTTATATTCCATGCAGGCTACCTGCCCACGGGCAGCACTCACACCCGGGGTGGGGCACCTTGGATCCCAGCATTACACTGTGAACCAATCTCAGCATCGCATCCTGAATCCAAGAACCACACACTCTAGATCCAGCTACCTCTGAAAAGCCCCACCTATGATCATGTGAGGCTTTTGGGGACATCTAGAGACAAGTCACAATAGGCAGATTTTATCTTGCTAGATTATGTCATTCTATATACGTATGTATTTCTAAACATCATGTCATACACAATCGATACTTAAAATTTTGCCAATTAAAATGAATCAACTTCTTAAAAAGAAGTATTTTATTGGGAAGAATGGTGGTAAAGCAATTTGTTAATCCAAAGAATATGAAGTGATGATTTAACTTCCACATTATCAGAGTAATTTATTGCTAATGGTATCATTAGTATTAGTGTTATAATAAGTAGGAGAGTTAGATTACAATAAATCTGTAAAGGAAAATTATATAATCACTTTGAACTTGTAAATATTTATACAAAAACAATTATTTTCCGTGTAAGAAAACATTATGTATTTATAAGCACATATGTTATTAGTAATGGTAGCACCTTTATTTTATTTTTTATATACACTATCAAGTGATCACACTAAATAAGGAAATAAAATTGCCATGTAGTAAGAGGTCTCTTAAAAAAGGCCCTAACTCATTCCTCATTTTGAATTGCCGGGGTCTATCCCCACGTTTTCACTGTATCTTCCCCCAGGAGATCACCCTGACAATGGCCCTGCAGATCTGAGGGGTCTCAATCAGGGTTCGTCAGGGGTGGGAAAAGCACGGAGATGGTGCCTGTGAGGATGTGCACCAGGGACGATGCCCAAATCTGTGCACAACGGTCGGGCCTAACTCAGGCATGTAGAAGCAGAGCACCACCAGGATGTGGGAGACACAGGTGCTGAGTGCCTCGGCACACTCCCGTGCAGAGGCCATGGCCAGCACAGTGCAGAAGATGACGGTGGAGGAGAGCAGGATGAAGAGGATGTCAGAGCCCATGGCCGGCATGGTGATGCACGGCCCATAGATCCTGTTGAATCGCGTGTCCGAGCAGGCCAGGCGGATCAGGTCCTGGTGGAGACGGTAAGCGTGGGAGAGCGTCGCGGGATAGCAGCAGTCAAATTTCAATAGGTGCAGTGAGGGTGCTGCTGTGATGGTCGCACCCTGCGTGCCCAGCACCAGCAGCCAGAGGCACGCGAGGCCCAGTGAGCACAGATTCCTAGTGCAGTGGGAATCGGACGGCCACCGGGCGGTCCGGAGCCACAGTGCAGAGCATGGCTGACTCCACGAAGGAGAATGAGTGGAGGAAGTGCCGCCGCAGAACACAGGGCGCCAGGCCCACTGCCGGGGCATCAAACCACAGCACCCCCGGCACCAGAGGCAGCGTGGACATGCACAGGCTGGGGTCTGCCACAGCCAGGACAGCCGGGAAGTAGCACATGGCTGGGGGAGGGAAGGGTCTGTTCGTACCAGATGCAATCTGGTGGCATTCCCCATGAGGGCCACAAGGCGTCCTACACAAAGGGGCGGTGGAACCCAGTGGTGAGTCCGCTCCACGCCTGGGAAGCCTGTCAGCAGGAATGTAGAGTAGTTCGCATTGGCACTTGTTAGAATGGGCGTCCTCATTCGCAGGATGAGGATTCGTAGGATGAGGATTCACTGTTCTCTCTGTGAAAGTTAGCAGCGTGTTCAAGGTTACAGACCAGTCGGCACCAGCGCTCCCCCATCACTGACTGGGCGCCGTCCCCCGCGACCAGTCTGTCCTCTCCACAGTGGATTTAGTGGCCTTCTGACTAACCCCTGCCCTCAGCCCAAACCGTTTTCCTGCTTCCCCTACGGTTTTTCTCACTCCTATCTTACTGTCTCGTAACTGCTATAAAGATTTCTCCTAGTTTTGACCAGCTAATGTAATATAGGCCTTCTTTGAGCTTCTCTGATGAAAAATGTATCGTTCAACATTAGAATGCTAATATTCTTCAGCTGTAGGATAACCGTTAACGCCTGGTTATTATGCGATCCTCTCCACTCTCCGTGTGCTTGGAGGAAGGGGTATCCGGCTTCTTTCCAAACCTAATACTGCAGTCTCCCCGGGCTTCTCCTTCTTCTCACAGTTATACTAATCCAGTCTCTACCATCAGTCAGTCAGTCTGTCTTTCATTTTCTTCCAGTGCTAGGGATTGAATACAGGACCTTTGAAATCAAGTTGCATGCCCTGTACTTTAATTTTTTGAGATAGAGTCTTGCTAAGTTACTAACTTGCCTGGGCTTTTCTTGAATTTGCAGCCCTCCTGCCTCAGCCTCCCAGAGTACAGGGATTACAGACATGTACTACTACTCTTGGCTATAGTCTATAGCTTTTTAAGGCTACTACATTTACTCAAATTACTGAGAGTGTTTTTCTCTTAAAATATTCAGAGTACACAATCATGCTAGATTGCTTGTTTTTTTCTTTTCTGTCTTTTCACAGATAGGCCTTGTCAGAAATTAAATCAGGAAACTGACATGACCTACACAATTTTGTTAAGCCAGGAAAACTTATGAGAGCCGTGTTTGCTACAGGTTTTACTAAATGCACATATTGATCAGTGTTTCTTGAAGCAGCAGCAACAGTGAGGTCTGTTTCTATATCAAGTTTGTTGAATATTGAAAACAGAGCACCTGGGGAAATGCTAACAAGGCAAACCCTGCTGTCCGTGATCTCAGCATCTGATATGATATTTTCTTCTATAATTTTCATCAGTAAAATAAGGATAATATTTTCTAATCAAAGAATCGATACAAGTTTTAGTTGACACATCATGAGACTAGAATTTGGCCCAGAGTCTGGAGTAGAATAAATGACAAATAGATTCATTATTATTGCTCCTAAGTCCCTAACTGATTTTGTTACCATTTCTCCCCATGTTCTCTGGTCCTTGCCCTCTTAGCATGCAGAAATACGTTTCTTCTCCATTTTAATATGATAGTGTGTTAATTCTTGGCAGGTAGTGTCACATGCTTTTAAATACTGGAGACTCACTGAGGAACTTGAGGTACCACAGGAATGATGGAGAGATAGTAGAATGGGGACACCAAAGAATGAGCACAAAGAAGCAGGGCTGCGGGGTATCCTGAGCCAGGAGGCTCGGGACAGGAGAAGGAAAAATGAGAGGCACGTGGGCAGGATGAGGCGCAGAAGAGTGCAGCCTCTGTATTAACACAGAGAGGAGTCTTGGTTCAGGAAGCAGGCGAGGCCGGAAGCCAGCAAGAAAGTGATAGATGGGGAGTGGAATGGGCAGACAAGGTGGTGAGAAATGCTAAAGGACAGGAAAAACCACCTGAGTGTCAGGGGGAAGGAAGTCATGTAAGTTGGAGGAAGAAACTGAAGCACAGAGGACGAGGAAGATAAGGGAGAAGAGGGAAGGGAAAAGCACCGGAGAACAAGGAAGCAATGTGTCAGAGAGATGTCTGCTGAAAGACTGACAGAGGGAACTCTGATGGCAAAGTGTGGAAAGAGAACTGGAGAGGAGGGAAGAAACTGAAGAATAAGGCAGAAAAATGCCAGGAGCAAGCTGAGAGATTCTTAAGGACCAAGAGCAGATGGAGAAAGGCAGAGCTGGAAGGGTGCAGTAAGAAGCCAAAGGAAAGAGAAAGAAGGGGTTTGAGGTGAGGAGAAAGTCTCTTAAGAGACACAGGGAGAGACGGATCCCGACTGGGCGGGTGTCAGAGCCTGAGGAGTGCAGGAAGTGAGACGGGGAGGAGGAGGCACCAGGGGTCTGTGTGTTCAATTCCCTGCAGAAGGAGGCCAGGGCGTTTCCCACAGCCCTGTCCAGCTGCCTCACCTCTGGTCCGGGGACAGTGAGCAATCTGTGTGGCATGTTTTCTCTAGGATGGATGGTGAAGAGCAGACTCTGGGATCAGAGCTGCATTCAAATCGTATTGGCGTGAGGTACTAACGCTATGATTGTGCAAATTATTTGCTTAGTTTCATTTTCTTCATGTGAAAAGTTGAGGCAACTACACCTGCTTTGTAGGATAAGGATCCATTTACATGTATTTTAGATGAGGTGTATTTAGAACCATATGTTCAACACAGATTAGTATTATTTGCAGTTTCCAATACTACTTTCCTTTTGAAACATCTCTGAAACGTCTTCTCTACCATGTGCTCTTCCCCTCACATCTGCAGTGAGGTTTGAAGGAAAGTTAGCACGTAGTGTGGCGATAATAAAAAGCAAGGATCTCAGTTAGGAGTCCTGAGATCTTGAGCCAGCATTCACACAAACCGGCAATGTGACTTGGATCAAGCTACAAAATAATTTTGCATTTTAGTTTCCTTCCACGATAGATATTTTCACATGTGCCCTGCCTCCTTTCAAGGAAAGTTATCCGATTTCACTGGACTTTAGAAAAAGGGCAGAGTGGTTGAGACTCTAATTCCTTTCCTGCCACAACTGTGTCATTTCACCACAAAACATAGCCTAGTAACAAGTCCAAGGAGCTCTTCCCAACCAAAACAAGCAGGGAGGCTATCCCAGGAGAGCTCCCCTAACCACAGACTGGCCATCCCTATGGAAACCACCCTAACCCGTAGCCCTTCACACGGTCTCCTTGATAAGAGGTATCAGAGGGGCGGATGACTGAGTTCCCGCTATCCACAGAGCAAAGACCTTTAATGACTCACTGGTTCCTTTTCTGTCCCTGTGCTCTTCCCAGGCCCCTGAAGCCCTCCCCACTGCCGGTCCAGCCTCCTCTGACTGGCTGAGGATGGGCTGCATGGTGATTATAAGGTGCTCTGTTTTCCTCCCTCGGGTCTGGGCATCTCGGAAGAATCTCCTCAGGTGGGTGTGGACCTGGCAAACATCAAAGAGAGATCAGTGTCTTCTGAGAACTTAGACTCTGTGTGCCCCAGTTATCTTCCTTGGTAATTTAGTGGCCCACGAGTCCCATTTTCAGATGTTTCAGAGAGTCAGGTAATCTTTCACCGTCTTCTCGCTTGGCTGCCATGTTTGTATGACAGAAATTTCCTTCCTGCCTCTCTCTTCTTTCCCCAGACAGAGCTATCTTTGAGATCCTTCTTTCAGCCAGGCAGTTATTCCCTGTCACTCATTCAGCAAATGTCTAGACTTCACAAGGACTGGCCAGATATTTAGATGCAAAGATTAATAAGAAGAAATATCTGTCTTTGAGAAAATTATTGTCTTTTGTAAGAGATTGTTATGAGAAAGACTGAGTCTGAGAGAGAGACAGAGAGAGAGAGCAAGAGGGTAAGAGAACAGACTTCAACTGAGACAAGTATTTAGTGGGTCTTTACAGATAGGTCTTCCCTCACCAGTTCCAACATTCCAGATATAGAGAGAAACATGTACAAAGATGCAGAGCCATCTCAAAGCAAGACATAAAATTATGTGAAGAACAATTACCTGAAAAAATACGTTGTACCAACAGCCTCAAGGGTTTAGAAAATCTGAGGATATTATATAATTTGAGGTATAAAGAGTTTTACATGCAAGAGTACAGGGTCATAGAATGAGTCAGACCATTTATAACTTATACTATCTTTTGCAGGAATAAATGTGGCTTTGGTGGATTTTGTATTGTGTGTTGCTTGGTTTGTTTTTGTTTTTTATTGAAATAGTACAACATAGTTGAAAACAAGATCTACCATTACATAGAACAACTATCAAATCCTGATGCAACTTTGGGAAAATTATTCTGCCTCTGAGCCTCAGTACATTTATAGGTCAAATAGGAATCTAATACTACCTTTTCATAAGGTTATTGTCTAGATAAAATCCACAGTACACTAAGCCTCTAACATGGTGTCTGGGTCATAGTAGGTGCCTAAAAAACATCTACTTATATGAGAAAATCTGCACCACCCATTCAATTTTGTTTTGAATTTAGTATTGCTTTAAAAGATAGTCAATTAACAGAGAATTATTACTGTGGTTTTATGTTGTTGTTTTTGTTGTTTTCAATTTATGATATTAAATTGAAAAATAGAAATATAGTCTGGGAAAAGGAAGACTAAAGAAGAGTATGACATCCTTCAATAAAACAAGGCACATCTTAAAATGAGAAAAATAAAAAGCACTCAACCCTCGCTACCATGTCTTAGTTACCTTTTTCTTTGCTGAGACAAAATACCTACCACCCAAAGTTAAAGTAGTAAAGGTTTATTTGGCTCAGAGTTTAGAGAGGTTTCAATCTATAGTCAGAGGCAGCTCAGAGGAGAACTAGTCCACAGCAGGCAGGCGGAGGAAGAGAGCACAGTAGCCCTCTTTCTGTCCCTTATATTTTATGCAGGTTTTCAACCTTGGGCGGGGCACGGCACTCACACCCTTAATCTTACCTTAATCTTACATGCTTGATCCCAGAACTATGCCAAACCAGTCAGCGGACCAATTTAGTAATCACACACGCTTAAACCCAGCGTCACACACTCTAGATCCGGCCACCTCTGAAAAAGCCCCACCTATGTCTGCATGAGACTTTGAAAGGACATCTAGACACAAGCCAGAACACATGTGTTGAATGGTTAATAAAGGTTAGTGCTGATCACTGTCATTCTCACCGACATACTCATATATAAACTTGTATTCTTTGTAGAACACCCTCTTTAGTTTATAAAACTGAGACGTGTTCTTTGAAATATTTGGATAATGTAAAAGACAATAGTATAGAAAATAAAATTATATGTAACAACTTTTATTCCTATGGGTACAAATATTTTTTAACCCTATACAAAATGATTGCTCTTACACAATATTTTTGTCTCATTTTCACTTAATATTTTTAAAAATTAGTTTCTAAGGAATTAAATATCATTTTAATACTCAATATTTTATCAAATGAAAGTGCCATGATTTTATATAACTTTACCTAGATATTTTATATGCTTACAGTTATTATTATTATGAGAACAACAAATTATTTGTAATAATCAATTACTAATTGATCCAGCACATATTTATTGAGCACTGATATAGGTGTTAGAGATAGAGCTTTCAACAAACAGGATTTGAATTAAAATTCAGAATGAAATCTATATCTAAGGAATGCCTGCCTCTAAAATTGGAGAAATTCTCTGGTTGTGTACACTCTCTCATGAGATTTGAATAGACATACCCACACATGCACCTATGCAGACACAGGTGTGATATTACACAAAAATACACAAGACATCTTACATTCACACACATTTTCACTTTAGTTCTTTTCTAAATCTTATTTTATAAATTTGTTTGTTTTTCCATAGAAAATATTTCCATACAGAGAATATTTCAATATAAATATATAGTTAATCACTCACAAATGTAAATGCATGTACTTATCCAATTTTAACAAATCTTAGCTTCTTGCCCACTTCTCTCATTTTTTTTGTAGACAGAATCAAAACCTCTTATGTGATCTTTCTTAATTCAACTTATATCCTTAATTATTTCAACTTATTTCTTAGAGCTTATTGTTTTCGTATCTATTTATCATTCTCAACATAGGTTTTAGTACTTTTAATAATGTAAAATACTCTTAGTATTTATTTTTCAATAATTATATGCATATATGCACTGTCCAAATCATAGCAACAAATATCATAACCTAGAAGTCCATACTTAAAAATTGTCTAAAAGCTAAAACATAAATATACGTTTAAAATTTGTTTGGGATCAATATATATTTAGTATTAATTCATGTTGTGCCATATTATTGCAGTTTATTGATTTTAAAGGTGTATGGCATTATTTGACTATTACAATTTACTTGTCTAGTCTCCTGTTGATGGACAACCAGTTATCTTTTAAAATTTTCACAATTAGGAGCAGAAGAATGAACATTTCTAAAGGCAGAGTTCATATTTGTGTCATAGAATTAGTAGCTGCATTCGCTTCTTTTAAATGTCCCCAAGTAGATATCCACAGATCCCACTAATGTGCACTGACCACCCAGTGACACATTAGTGCTCCACTTCCTCACCAGGATGCAATATTGCCAGGCATTTTCTACTTAGCTACCTTATTTGTAAAATGGGGTGTCTCTGTATCATTTTGCGTTTTGCTCCTGTCTAGTGAAGATGAACATGTTTCAAAGTACTTATGGCACATCAGTTCTCTTCCGTACCCTACCTATCTGTATCTTTGTTTACTATAAGATTCTTTGTTTTATTTTCGTCATTTTTGCAGGGTCTTTAAATATTTTGGACAATAAACCTCAGCTGTTATATAGTTATACATTGTAGAAATAACTTTCAGTTTGGGGATTATATTTCATCTTTTTGTGTCTCCTGTTGGACTTTAAAAAAAATCCATTTACCTTCTACCTATTCGTCCATCTATCCCTCTACCTACCTATCTATTCCCCTATATTTTCTTTTAAACATTTTGAAGGCTTCCTTTTAGTACTATTACTGAAATTTAGAAAATATTTCTGTGGATGTGTATATTTGTTTTTATTTCAATAAGGTCACATAAGTCTTGAAATTCTTTGTAAGATGTATTCTTAAGGCACTTGATAGTTTTGGTTCATGTTTTATTAGTTTTATACACTTTCTTTAGTGGTCAAAATGTTGCCAGATCTCACATGTTGTAGAAAACAAGAAAATGGTGAGGAATACGCTTTTGATGGATGCCCACAAAAAGATGTCTTCTTTAATCTCTAGGCATGAAGAGGGAGAGCTCTCTCAGATAAGAGGAGAAATTCTTAGTTCTCAACCCCACTTTATGCATTTATGTATCTGTTAGTTCATTTAATATTTGTTTATGGAGTAAACGATATAACAAATACAATACTTATAGTACATAGATTTATCAATAAATGATATACACATAATTCCTTTAATTTAGTCATTTAGTCAATAAATGAGTTTAATTTAGTCACTTATTCTGATGGCAACACATACACACCAACACACACAAACATTATTTTATAATAAATGTTACAATAGAAAATACAGGAAACTGTGGAAACAAACCAAAGGAGCACCTGCTGCTCTGGATTTGGAAAATGGCCCTCTCAGTGAAAATATCCTTGAGGAAGCAACCTCAAAGTCGATTGCAGTTAGTCAGTGGTAGCAATTTTAAATTAAATTCATGCCCTCTTGAGCAATGGGATTGTGATGTAACATATTTGTGGTCATTTTCTGGGTTGAAGCTTTGTCAAACTACATGTCTTGTTCAACATGTTACTACTAAAGCACCTAGAAGTGAACACTGATTCCAGCGTAATGTCGAGCTTGAATTGTGGGACTCCATTGCTCATAGGAAAGGTAAGATCAGAGAAAGCGTCAAGGGCGTCTACCAGGGGAACAAGGTCAGGAGGTAGCAACTTCAAATGAATTTAGAGTAGTTCTGCTTGAGCCAGGTTTGGGGAGGAGTGTGGAAGCATCTTCATGTGCTGACGTGACTCAGGGGTAGAAGGACACTGCTTAGCCAGGACAGACAGACACAAGATGACCTTGGCTTGGGAGAGAAGATGGGAGCTGCCTGGAGGAGACACAAAAGGCTGAACTAGAGTGGATGACATTCATCTTGTCCTGCTGGGATCTGTTTTGGGTGCTTTCTTGTTTACTGGTCCTTCTTTATTGCTTTTTTGTTTCTTGTCCATTTTAGTCTTTTGTTTAATTTTAGTTTTAGTGTTTATGCATTGCTGATAATTCCTGATAAAGTCTTTCCTGGGTAGCTTCCAATGCTAACAAAAGTGTCATATCTCAGATGTAGGAGGAATTATTATAATTTAAGCAAGTCAGTATTCTTAGTCCATAAATCAAGAAAAATTGACTCATACTTTATTCAAAGCAGAGGAAAAAAATCTTTGAGAACATGAAGTATTATAAAGGAACTAAATGCTATAAATTTTTGGCTTAGTTACCGTCTGTATAATGGGGGCTCAGTGACTTTTAGCCCCAGACTTTAGCACTCGCTTTTCTAATGCATAGGAGCTTGATGATGGCACGACGGATCTCCTTGGTCTTAATACTATATATGATTGGGTTAAGCATGGGAGGGAGAAAAAGGTAGATGTTGGCTATAAGAAGGTGGGCAGCAGGTGGGGCATCTTTCCAAAAACGATGCACAAGGGACAGCCCCATCATGGGCACAAAGAACACTAGCACAGCACAGAGATGTGAGGTGCATGTTTGGAAGGCTCGGAACTGCTCCTCCCGGGAGCCCAGCCCTGCCACTGTGTGCAGGATGAACGCATAGGACAGCGCAATGAGCAGCATGTCCACCATGACGGTGAACACCCCCAGCGTCAGTGCGTACAGGTTGTTGAAGGTGGTATCTACACAGGCCAGACGTATCACCTCCTGGTGCAGGCAAAATGAGTGGGAGAGGACTAGAGGATCACAGTAGGAAAAAGCCTTCAGGAGGAGGACAGGAGGGAGAAAGGCCACAGGTCCTCGGAGAATGACACACAGGCCTGCCGTTACCACTTGCTGGCTGGTGATAATGACTGAATATCTCAGCGGGTGGCAGATGGCCACAAAGCGGTCAAAGGACATGACGAGGAGAACTGCGGACTCCATAAAGGATAACGAGTGGATGCAGAACATCTGGATTTGGCAAGCTTCAAAGTAGATACTATGGTATTTGAACCAAAAGATGCCCATAGTGGTAGGGAGGGTGGACACCGAAAGTCCCAGGTCAGTGAGGGCCAGCAGGGATAGTAGATTGTACATGGGTGTGTGCAGTCTGGGGTTGGTCTTAATAATTGTCAGAATGAAGCAGTTTCCTGAGATGGCCACCAGGTACATGAAGAAAAAGGGAATGTAAATCCAGTGTTCAATGTCTTCCAAACCTGGAAAGCCAGTGAGGTAGAATGTGGGGCTAAAATGAGTGATGTTGGAGAGGACCATGGATTGAGGACTGAGAGGCTATTGAGCTAGCATTCCTCAGGGATTGAGCTGAAAATAAATAGGTATCTGTGTTTATCAGTTCTTCAGCTTTGCAAACATTCTTACCACCATAAGCAACATTACAATCATCATTAATCTTTTGTATCATCTACTTCATTATCATCAATTCTGTAACTCTACCTATTGAAACTTTCTAATAACACCATCCTTACCAAATTTTCCTTTATATTTTATCATTTCTATCCCTTCTCAGCCCTCTTTGCTGGCTTAACACAGTTGTTCATACTTTAAATACAGCCGTTGCCATCAATGGCAATTTTCTAACTCTAATTTTCTTCAGATAATATCATTTACTTCCATGACTTCTTTTGCTACCTGTACAGTATGTTGCTAAGCATCAGATATATAATTCTACAGCTATTTTCCATTTTGATTTCCAGATTGCATCTAGGAGCACACTTAAGCATCTGTACCCTGATGTTTTGTTTCATAGTTATCTCAAAAGCATGTCTAAAACTTTTCACTTCCTCAATTATTTTCCTGTTGATGTAAGTTTATTAATTATTTCAGAGGTATGAATAAAAATCAAGTTTTTTTACACTGTTAGGGATCAAATCCAGGGTCTTGCACATGCTAGACAAGTACTGGACTTCTGAGCTACATTCCATGCCCCAAATTAAGTTTTATGTGGAGTCTCTTCCTATCACACCTTTTCCCAGTATCTAAACAATCTATTAGCAAGACCTGGAATTTCTATACACTAAATATCTCTCAGATCTATCAATTCAAATTATCTTAATTTCTGATGCCTTAATTCAGATTACTATTATTCCTTTCCAGATTATTTCGACAGCTTTCAGTTTACACTTCTCTAATCAGTTAACTAAGCTTTAGCAAGAGAGATCATACAGTCCTGGACTTGACACACAGTACGAAGGGTTTAAAATGGCATGTGAGACTCTGCCTTATCTCTGCTGACAGTCTCTCTTCTAGCCTATCCTGATTTTCTAGCTCACATTTATAGTGCTAATGATACTAAATGAGTCTTTCAGCTTCTCTAGTATTCTTACTTGTATCCAAACATTTGTGTTTTCATGCTTCCTGGAAGGAAAACTATTCTTCCTGGAGTGGCTTTCCCTTAGTCTTTTTCTAGTTAACTCTATTCACACCACCAGCCTTCATTTAGACACCAAATCCTGCCGAAAGCCTTAATGCATTCTTCACAGATAGGTTGGAGACTTTTCCTATGTGTCCTTGTAAGTCTTTATGGCACTTTTCATACAATATTGTCATTTTCTCTATGGCCTCTAGCATGTGAACATTTTGTGGAAGAAACCATGTCTGTCCTTTAAAAAAATTTAATTTTAGCTCTAGAGATTGTCCTTTTGAAGCTACCACATCATTAGGGCACTTTAAATATTATTTCAGTATTTAAAGACATATTCACTTTTCTATTGATCCTATTTTAATAATTATTTATTAATTGATTTAATAAACACCTGTCTACCTTATACGACAAGAATGACTAGAATAGGTACTATAAATACAATGGCTAATGCACACAGAATAGAGAAAAAAGCAACACATAATTGTTTTCTAAAATGCAAAGTAATGTAGTGGTATAAAGAATTAGAATTCAGAGAAGACCTCTCCAGTGAGGTAACGCCTGAGAAATGACCTGAATAAAAAAAATGGGTGCAGATGTATGGATCTTTGGAAAACTGTCTTTTACTTGATGAGCACTGCTATCTACTTACTGCATGAAAAAATAATTAAGTGAATTAATGGATAAAGTGCTCACCTTAGTCCTGTTTGGTGTGGCCACAGTTCTCTGGTGGATCTGTGTTCACTGACTTCAGAGTAACAGGATGGACAGAAAGAAGGATCTAGTGGAAGCAAGAATGGTGCAGAGAGACAGTGACAGAGGTGGGATTATTTCCCTTGCACAAAAGGTCTGAGAATTTCTCCCGGCAACGAGAGATGGCTGTGCATGATGAGACAGCGACGGGCATCCCCATCCCCTGACCAAGGGAGGAGTCCACTCAGCACGGTCAGTCACAGCACAGGAGATACAGGGAGGACTGGAGGGGAAAGTTCCAGAGGAGAGGGATTTTCAGAATGCAATGTGTAATTAGTTCTCTACTGTAATATTCTTTTCAAAAATGTAGTATCTACTATTATTTAAAATAACTATTGGTAGAAGCACTGTTTTGCGGATAGGAAGATGTTCCCCTGAAGCCACACCTAAGCACAGAGACTCGAACCAGACTCCTCATTCCCAAGCCCTGTAGAAGACCCCCATCACGGGCAAATTGGTCTGTAAACATCTCCCTTCTGGGTAGGGAACAGGAGGACTTTGGAAAGGGCGGTTTTATCCTACATATAAGCAGGTCGATTACAGGATCTTGTCTGTTACGCTCACCGGCCTGACACATGACAGGTACTTACTACATGTAGATGAGGGTGTGACTATTTTGTCCAAAGCTGAATGTACCAGATAACTCAAGGAGGACTAGTGTGTGGATACCAGAGAGTTTATCATCCTGATACCAGACAGAGGCTGAGCTCTAGACATCTAGACGTGATCCAGGAAGGGCCCGGCCTACTGTGTAGGGAGGTCTTGTTCTCTGATTCTTTTCCTGACTCTGCTTCTGTGCATAAACTCTGAGACTATTAGAAGTGGAAACAAGGTGGAAATCTTATATTACAAGATTACATTTTGTGAGTGGAAAAACAAAGTTCCACTGTGGGAAATGTGAGGAATATATTTGCAATATGTTCACTCAAACACTTAGGGGAGAAGACACAATCAGCACCAAGACTACTTCTGTAGGGAGAGAACGGAGCCTTAGTAGGGCTAGAATAAAGTTCTCAGCCCTTCTTAGAAGGAAGAGAGAGCAGTCTCTGTGTGGCTATGGGCAGCAGGCAGTTCTCAGCAGTCTTGTGGTTTGAAGCTGTCCCTTTTAGTGGAGGTGGCCATGCCTACCCACATCCCCCCATTTGTTCACCAGGCCAAAGTCCTAGCAATAAGCCCAATATCCAGTCAACCAAGTGTCAACCCTCCTGTGGACGGAGACCGGACCCCTACCCAATAAAACAGGACCTTTACTCCGATTCAGCAGTGTCCCAGCTCTGGGCACCCCCACCCCTCCCAAGTGACTCTTTACCACTTCTTATTGCAATACCTACAATAAAATTACTTTCTCTTTGCACTGGTGTTCTCTGATTCCTCTTCCTCTTTCTACATCTGAGAGACAAGCCTAGGGCTGGAGTCTGGGGGCCCCTAGAGCCCAGACCCACCAGACCTAACATCTCCTTCCAGCTCACTATTGTTTTGGGACACCCATGCATCTATTTTTCCTGCATTTTGTCACTTCTTTCTCAAATTGTGCCTCTAAAATACTGACCTCCTTGAAAGTCCATCATAATGCTATGGTAGAAACTCACCGGCAGCTGTTAATTTTAAAAATGTGAAGCTGGGCAGTCTGCACTATAGGCAAGGATGGCTGCAAAGTCAAGGAGAGGTACCAGGCTGATGGCTGTCGGGGATGGATTTATCCTCTTTTTTCCTCTGAGCCTGTGAAACTGCCTTGTCCAGCTGGGAGAATCTGAAGACAAACAAGGTGTCCCCAGGGCTAGGACCCCTGTGGACAGGAGCCTGTCATTACCTTTGCCCCTCTCTCCTTCCACAGGTTCGCGTGAAGCTGGAGAACCCTGACTCTGCATAGGTGGGTCCATATCTGCAGTGGCAAAGTTAGTCCTGCCTTACTCAACTTTTCTGCTATATGTGGAAACCCATCTGTGTCAGCTGTGGTTGTATTCCCCCTCTCCCTCTGTCCACCAGAAGGGAGCCACAGTCTGTGAAAGAGGCCGAGTCTGTTGTAGGAAGAGCATTATTCCCCCGGGAAGTCATGTGAGCTTCTGATTTGCACATCTACTTTGAAGCACCAAAATCACAGCTGCCCAAATTCCCTCTCACTCTGCACGCACTTTTCTATATTTCCTTTTGTCAGACTCTTCATTCAGCCTTTGGCTTTTCCAGCCGCCCTAGTTTTAAGCCACAGTGTCAGCCAAATTAAACATTTTCTGTAAAGCTCCATGCCAAATACATGGCCACGGTAGTGTCTCCAGCTTTCTCAAAGCTCTCTACTCAACTGTGAAAGCACAAGATGTTTCTTTTACACGTCCTCCAACATGCAGCCTTTCCAAAACCTCCTGCCTTCTTTACTCTCCTGATAGTAAATATCATCATCTTTTAGCAAAAATCAACTTGACTTTTTCCTCAGTCTAAGTTACAGAGCCTAGAGGGATATGATCAAATTGTATACATGCTTCTCTTCCCTTTCAGTACAGACACAAACACACACACACACACACACACACACACACACACACACACAGAGACACACACACACACACACATTTTGGGAGTCTGGCATGAAGCAAGCTGGTATATACTTCAAACTGGGGATGCTTGACCAGAATTGCAGGGAGTGAAACTCAAAATAGGAGATCTTGACTCAAAGTGAGATCAGAGAGCCATGAAGCCGATAGTGTGCCAGGAATGAGATCAGAACACACCAAATATAAGATGGCTCCATTTTAGTTGAGGAAAATAATTAGTGATTATGGCCAGAGTTTTGTAGGTAGAGTTGGGGTGACAGGATAAGGCGCAGAGAGCGTGACGCCTTAGCAAACTGTACTTCTTGAAGGTGTTCTGACTGGGCACAAAAGGAGGGAGTGGAGTGTCTTCATTAAGGCTTGTAGGAGAAGGAGCCTAGATGAGAGAAATTTTTGTATTTATTGAGACAATGGTTTTGGCCTTTTCTATCAGGAGCGCAATCAGGGATAGCATAGTAGCAATAATGCTTCCATTATTACCATCAACAGCGAGTATTCCTGTTAGTTGAGATCATTTATGAGGTGGTACAGTAATTATTCTGAATGTGACACAAATGGCAAACATGGAAATTATATGAGTTTGAGTAGGTAGTAACGGGCTTAGTGGAGGTCAGGAACCAAAATGAGTTTTAAAAAAATGGACGAGACTTTATGGAGAGGCATTTTCAAGAAAAAGTTGTATAAACAAGGGTATGGAGAAGAAAATTTGATGTGTTTTGAGAACTATACAATTTTCAAATACTCAAGTATAAAATTTGTGAAATGTAATACTTTGGGATGAGTCAAGGGAGGCAGGGGAAGGACTCTGCCAACATTGCCGTGTCCAAGTCCTGCCAAGGCTGGCAAGGCAGAAAGGGTTTCCGAAGACAGGGAGCAGGAGAGGGCGGAGAGGACAACACAAGAAGAGTCCATCGGCAACGTGGAACCCTGTGGATAGAAGTGAGGTGGATGTGGGTGTCATGGTTGGGGACAAGGACTATCGATACGCTGGCCTTAACTCTGAATGTCCTCGAATCTGTTACTGAAGTATCTGAGTATATTAGCAATGGTATCAGAGCAGTGATGTGCTGATCTGTCAATGCACACAGGTGCTTTCTGCTGCAGGTAACACTATGTGCAAGTATGTTTCTAGTAGGGGGGGAGAGAGAGAGGACATCTGGTATGCTTTTTTAAAATAGATTTTTAAAATTTATCCCAGATTACACAAACTTACAGGCCATTACACAAACTTACAGAGCACAGTACATTGTGCCTTCTGCTTATAACAACGAGCAATGTAAACAGCCACATTGATGCAGCATCAAGTCACAGCTACATGAAATTACGGTAGTACCTAGTGTATGTGTCACTGTTTTAAGTTTGGGTTATTAGGTTCTTGTTTTTTTTTGTTGTTGTTGTTGGTGCCAAGGATTGAATTCAGGCCCTTGTACTTGCTGGGCAAGCACCCTAACCATTCAGCTAAATCCCCAGCCCTTAGGTTCTTGTTTTTAAGATATCATTAGTCCTCTGGATTCCCATTCCCCTTCCACTTTGATATGCTTTTTTTTTTGTTGTTTTTCTGTTCAGGAGGCCAGGTGCTCTTCAAGAGGGTACTATACTTAGCCCACTCAGCTATTTTCTAGTGTAACCACCAGGTGGAGCATTCATCCCAAGGATAACTTAAAATTCCCGACAGCAACAGGATCCCTTCTACCTCCTAGATCTGTTCTCCAGCACCACAGTCCTGTGTTCTCTATACCTAGAACACGTCTCTGAGGTCTGCCAACCCATTCACTTTTCCTTTGAGAATTGTGTCTTTTTCTCTCCTGTGGACACAAAGCAGATGTGTCAACACTCATACAAGAACACACAGAACAATGAAACTGATGGAGACAATATTTTTCTCTACTACACCAGATTTTAAAAGCAATCATCTCAGCTGAGCATGGTGGCACATGTATATATCCCAGCACTCCTGGAGGCTGAGGCAAAAGGATCACAAGTTCGAGCTGTTTGGGTAGCATAGTGAATAAGCAAGACTGTCTCAAAATTTTAAAAAATGCAAAAAAAACCTAGAGGTGTCTAGGTCTTTGTGAACTAGAAGGCCCTGGGTTCAATCCTCAGGATTGCAAAAAAAAAAAAAAAAAAAAAAAAACAAAACCAAAAAAACTGTCTCATAAAATAGAAATAAGCCAAAAATATATTCGCATCACCTTTAGTCTTGGTCATACTGACCAAGCTTGGTCCCCATTATGACCAGACACAGACAGACATGTTTGTCTCTTATGGGTTCCCAGTGTCTCCTGACTCATGGCCTCTGGGTGGGGGCCTCGAAGTCTCTGTCATGGGAAATGACTACAAGGTGAAATCACTCTTCCTCTAATCCAAGGCCAAGAGCTGGTAGAATAATGTCTTTCCTTGATGAACTCCATCTTATCATGTGGAATCGTTTATTTTGTCCTTCTCTTACCTCTCTGGATGTCTGTATCACTCTTTTTTCTTTACATCCCACCTTGCTCCACTCTCACTCTAAAGAGGAAACAGTTTTCATTCTTACTGGCTATCTTTATTCATGGCCTCTTAAGTCCTCAAATTTCAACATCTATCTCAGCAAACAGCAAATGACTTTCCTAGGCCACTCCGTCATCCCATGGGGAAGCTGTATTAAGGAGGAAGCAACTTCTCCAAGGCCTGGTAGGCTTGTTATCAATCAGGGGTCACAGAGTGTTGTGAGCATAATGTAGCTTGCTGCGTGAACTGCGCTCTGCGTTATATGTATATAAAGGGAGTAAGGACTATTTTGCTTAACCTGAGTAGATGCTTCGAAATGCTGAAAAAATTATACTAAGATTGTAGAAAAGCTTTAAAATGCTTTAAGAAAAAATGGTAAAAATAGACATTGGTTTTGGAATGGTAGAGAAACAGGAAATACATACCTGGAAAACTTAGTGATAATTTTAGTAAGAGATGAACAAAGTCGTGGAATACAGGCATAAAGGAACCAGTGGTGTACGTGCGGAGACCACAATCGACGCAAGCAGCTAATTGTTGAGGTGCAGATCAAGTGTGACCCACTGACTCCGTGCTCCTACGGTGGGAGGCCGGAGGCAGACTGAGGGAACACACCTTCACCTCTGATCATACTGGAGGTCTGCCGTCAGCTCCTGATTTACCTGTCTTTTGTGATCTTTCTTGCTCCTTTCTACTGATCTGTCCTGAGCCCAGGCAGCTCACTTCTGAAATCTTATATGTCATCTTCTTGTACATTCTCAACCCTCATCTTCTCACACACACAAAAAATACTGTCAGCACAATCATGATGAAGGAGGTCAGGTTAGCTCAACAAACTCTAAGAATGAGTACATGATTCCTCACAGAGAAAGATAAGTTCTGTAAACCCTTGATAAGAGGTGGCTGTCCTCTCCTCTCCCACAAAGCAGCACTGAGGTCAGACCCAGGCCTGAGGAGTAATGCAGACACCCGGAGGGCGGACATTAAGGAAACACCCACGCGTCAGTCGTGCACTGGCAGGATTACTAACTTCAGGACTGTGCAAGTAAATGCCTCCTTGGGCTTCCACTGTAGGGCCTGGCTTTGCCTTCTGCTAATCCCGGCCCTGTTGAGTACCTTTTATATGCTAGCCTCGAAAGTTACACGTGACTAAGAAATGGTCCTGGGTGCTCACACGCTCCTAGGAGAGACAGCAGTATGCAGTCTATTGGAATAGAGTGGTATGAATGCTCTCGTGGGAAAAGTTTAACCATATGAAGGGGCTTAGGAAAGACTTTTTGGAGGAGTAACTAGGTAAACTTGTATATAATACAGTAGTGACTTAGCCATAGAAAGAAGGGAAAGGAATATAGCTTTCCAAACTTACAAGTGGCCACTCAATTATTTTCCAATCATAAATGCATCTTCTTAGAAGATGGCATGGAAAAGCAAGGTTTACAGGACATTTAAATGCAAAGTCAGACCAATTGGTTGCATTCCAGCTACATCACGTGATTTATTGGAAAGTTACTTATGGAGCAAGTGACTTCTGTTCCATCTTCAGTCCTTGAAGTGAAATATTTTTATATTAATATGACTCAGAGTTCCAGAGAGGATCAAGTATGACAAAGAAGTGATAATTCCTAAAATACACTAAAGCAGCTTTTTATGTCTGAATTAACACAAACCATTCCATGTATACTTTCTTTAGGAGCCTGAAGAAGAGGCAAGACTGTAACACTAAACTGTGATTCCACAAGTGTAGCCATCAGGAAGCCTGAAGAGTGAGTAACCTGTATGTGCCATGAGGGAGTCTGTGCTAGGTAGTCAGTGGGATGGTTTAGATGGTGAGTGTCTGACTCACAGGGAGCACACAAAAACGGGGCTGGGTTTGTCTCCTGGTGGCAACAGACTGTGCTGTAGTGATGTCTCTAGGTAGGTTCTGCATCACAATACTAACAGCAGCCTTACTTTTTCTGCTCCTTCTGCCTCGGAAATATCTCTTCTGGGCCGGTCCCAAAATAAAAGTGCATTGCATATTTTTTCCTTGTCTTTGTCCAGAGTCCCACTGCTTCATTCCTCAGCAGGCCTCTGCCGTTACTTCTCACTGACTCCCAGGAGCTTATCACAGAATAACAGCCATCACTACAGATATGTGACTCTCATGTTTGAGAGTGTGCCTGACGTGATATGGAAAGCTACCAGGTTAAAGGTGGGGGTTGGATGTCTCTATTTAATAAAACCTGGGAAGTTTAATAGTTGTACATACATATCCAGAGACATACAGACTGACATAGAAACTTTTAGAGAAGTCTGAGAATATTTATTGATTCAAAAAATATTTTAAATATCTGCTACAAGATCAGCATGGTAAAGTTTCCACAATATTGATGGGAATACAAAATAAAGCTTCATCCTCCCATGAACTTCAAAGTTTACAACATTCTTGTTTGTAATATCACTCATGTACCGATAAATTATCTACAAAACCAGAATGGTGAAGCCAGGAAAGCAAGGTTCACTAAAAAGTAAATATACAACTAAATACAACTAAAAACATGTAAGTTGTAGAAAACCAGACATATACACTAATCTTAAATTTATACATAGAACAGACTTATTACATACCAGGAAACCATGAGAAGCATTCTATCAGAATTTTGAAGGGCGGAAAAAAGTGGAAATTCCTTGGTACGTGGTTAGAATAACACTTGCCAATGCAGATTTCAAGTGAAAATGTTCTTCAAAATTAATGTGATATCGAAAATATCATATTAAAGTTAATATCAATGAGCTTTCCACCTCTTTTTTTTTTAGGAGTTTTATGGTTTTTTGTTTTATGTTGAGGTCATTTAATTTACTTTAAGTTGGGCTTTGTATATGATATAAGATAAAGATTCAATTTTATAGCTTTGTGTGTGGCTATATATCTGGTTTCCTCAACTCCATTTACTGAAGAGATTATTTTTTCCTCAGTATGAGAATGAATATCTTCATAAAAACTCCCACTCCAATTATTATTACTTGTGTGTCAGTAAGAATTGAAATATATCTCAGTGGGTTATGGATAGTCATGAACCAATCAGAGGCCATGACAAATACAACTCCAAATTCTGCAATAGAAAAACTGGATGAAGTAGGACTGTGGAAACAAGGTGCAGTAAAGATCTTCCTGTGATTTATCTGTACCCTCCACAGCACCGTATACATTGTACTCAGAAACATCCTGAAGCCTGTGGTTGCCAGCATGGCTTAGAACTAGTATATGGGCTCATGGAATTATGTTCATTCCTAATTAGAAATATGAAGAAGCCATTGCCAAGAAGTATGTCGGTGACAGTTAGAGATAATTGGATGGTGATAAAGTTGGGTGATTTTTCTAGGCTGATGAGGCCAGTCATCAGAAAGAGTATAGCACTGGTGCTGAGTTTCAAGTCGGACATGTCAGTGAAACGAGGCTAGGAGGCGTTTTTTTTTGTTTTTGTTTTTTTTTTTTTTAAATGAGGCTTTTGTTAAGGAAATGGTATATATAGATCTGGAGGTCCTCAGAAGTTTCGCTTTAGTAAATTCTCCTTTTTTGAAAAATGAGATTTCTGTGAATTGCCATGACCTCAAGCTATAGTGAAACATTTATTTTTCTAGGAGAAACTTAGGGATGGAAAACAGATTATATGAACTAAAACAATCATTGTAGCCACTCACCAGCCTGCTCCTCAGTTTTCTGTTGAGAGCTGCCATAGATATGATCTACGCTGTTTAGTGCATGGCCAGAAACCAAACTGCACAGCAACATTTGCTGCAGAAGTGTCATCCTAAGGCCCATTTTTTTTTTTTTTTTGGTTTTCTTTCTTGTTTTCTATTCTTTCAGCTTCTGGGGTTTGGAACTTTGGAATAGTCATCTTTAAAGTCCCTTCCTACTTTTGGGTTTGAGAATTATCTTCATCTCCAGAAAGAGTATTAGTATTAAACATCACATAAGGGTAGGAACGAAAAGATATAAAAGGTGATGTTTTTGTCGCATGTTATTTTTTGAGAACTCTCAGGACTTTACTTTCACTTCCAATAAATCCTGTGGGGACAGAGGGACCACAGCAGAGCAATACAATGACCAGAAATGTTTCCCAACCACACGCCCTACTCTTGATTCATTCTCCTGGGACCATCATCATGGGCTCACAGTTCTGCCCTGTTTTATAGCATCCAGCTCCAGAAGACAAACTGAAACACCTAGTCCCTTATTTTTCTTGGGCATTTTCTCTGATGCCTCCATACCTCCACCATATAAAGAAAGACAGAAAGGAAAGGGAGAAACTTTTGAGGAGTCAGTCAAATGTATCTGTTAACCTGATTTATAACAAATATTGTTATTCATATATGCTTTACATTAGTCTCGTAAAACTAGCCTCCGTATCAATGGAACTACAGGGCAAGGAAAGAAATATTTCCTTTGATGTGTCATAGATTATCCTGAATTTAAGAGCATAATAGAAGGAAAATTCTAATTTAAGTAGTCGTGACCTTATATTTTTAGATAATTAAAAGACTGCAATTTAGTATGTTCAGATCTTGAAGGCACAATAAGGTACAATCAAAGAGACACAGAGGAAACATTAGACACACAGAGAAACAAGGGCACTTTAAATTTCATGCATTAATTTAATCAAACATTCTATTTTTTTATGAAGAATAGTCTATGTAGATATTCTGTAATACAGTAGTAAGTGAGAGTATTGCTATCTTATCTTTCTGTAGTACACACTGTATTGTAAAAGGCAGAAAAACAAATTTTATATTTAATGTAGAAATACATATATCCAAATTGAGTAAACAAATCATAAACAGGTCATTTGCCTGACCACATAAAATTATTCATTTTGTGGGGAATCACTATAAAGGTATAATTTCATTTTTCTAAAACTTACACATAAATCCTAAAAGACCTGGAAATTTATCATCTTTCTATGACCAAGGGTTGATGGAGGGAACAACAGATCATGTCGAACATCGATGTGAGGAAATCCAGACACTGGGGGTGTCTACAGGAGGAGAACTGATTTGTTATTGGGTGGTCCCATGTGGAATTCTTCAATTTCACACCCTGTATTCTACTCACAAGACTATATATTTTTATTTAAATAAAAACTTGCCTTTTGAGTTGTGGCTATACACACTATGGCATTTAGGGAACCATAAAAGCACAAACACGTTCCCACAATGCCTAGACAGCGAACAGAATTAACTTTGAAATATATTTGGTGCCAGAAAAGACTTTTCTCCTCTCAGCAAGAACATATTTATATCTTCTCTGTTCCTCCTCAGCACACGGACATAAGACTAAATAGTCTCAAGTCTTATACTTTGCATATGCCAGGAAGAGCAGCTGGTCTTAGCGATAATGCATCTCCAAACTGGATTTTTAATAATATATTACTATATGAAAATACTTTTATCGACTCAGTAGTGTATGACATGGACTCATCAAGACGATGGTTACCTGCTTTAGGGATTCTATCCCTATTTGTAATTTATTATTTTCAGTATTACTATTTAATAAATGTGTACCAAAATTTTGACTGCCTAGACTCCCCATAGATATATTTTTCTTGGCCTTAAAATCTGAAATTAGGGCCAGAAGAACCCTTATTTCTTCACTCAGTGCAATTTTCTACAAACAGCAGCCAGCTGCATATGAGGAAGAAAAGAGGAGGCCTGTTTGTAAGGAAAGAGGCAGTTCATGTGGATAATATGGAAAACGATGGGCTTTCACTCAAATTTAAGGGACCCACATTGTATATTCTCAAATATACAAATATACATATACCTCATATGCAAGTGACTGCACACACACGTACACACACATGTGTACACATATTAGACGCCATAGGCTTAAAAAACAGTGTGAGGGACTTTGGGAAGATGGATAGTATACAGCTGGACACTGGAGAAATGTTCTTATATTGTATGTACATTATGCTGTATAGAGATTAAAAACAAATGGCCAAAGTAAAGTGACATATAAGTAGCAGGCAGTTCATTTGGTTCCTACTGAAATCCCTCTTTCTATTGGCTCCTAATTACTAGTCTGTCCAGGGTTCAGGAGTTGTTTCTCAGAAATCAGTGAGTTTAAGTCATTTTCTGGAAGAAGGTAGAGAGAATAAGTGAAGCACACCAGTCTGAATCTGTTTGGTTTTAATGCTATAGATGACAGGGTTCATAAAAGGAGGGAAAAGGAAGTAGATGTAACTCATTGTGATGTGGACCACGTGAGGCATGTGCTTTCCGAACCGATGAATAAATGTCAGCCCAACCACAGTGATGTAGAAGACCAAGATGCAGCAGACATGGGAGACACACGTGTTGAGGGCCTTGGCCCGTTCAACTTTGGAAGCAATGCTCATGACAGTCTTGAGAATCAAAATGTAAGAGGAAAAGATGATGAGAAAGTCCAACAGCACCATTGCAAACACGACCACCACTGGATAGAGACGATTGAATGTGATGTTGGCACAGGCTAGCTTGATAATATCCTGGTGTAGACAGAATGCATGGGAGAGTACACGAGATCGGCAGTAGGGAAACCAGTGCAGGCGAATGATTATCGGCATGATCGACAGGCCAGCCCTGGTCAATATGCCCACTCCAATCTTCATGACCCTAGTGTCAGTGAGGATGGAGGTATATCTCAAGGGTTTGCAGATGGCAATGAAACGGTCATAGGCCATGGCAAGCAAGACCCCTGACTCCACGATGGAGAGAGTATGGACAAAGTAGGCTTGGGAGAAGCAGGCTGTGTGGCCAATCTCCCTGTGATTTAACCAGAGAAGCCCCAGCACCGTGGGCATTGTGGTCAGTGTCACTCCAAGATCTGTAGCTGCCAACATAGCTAGGAAATAGTACATGGGCTCATGGAGATTATGGTCATCCCTGATGAGAAAGAGTAGGGTGCCATTGCCAAGAATGATGGAGATGTAGGCCACTGATAAGGGGATAGAGATCCAGTGATGTGATTTCTCCATGCCTGGGAATCCAGTGAGTAGGAATGGAGAAGTAGTGGTATTGAGCCACATTGCTACTATTGGAAGGAAGAAATAATCCTTTCAGGTAATGCAATAGTTCTTTAGAAGCAGCCTCGTGGGAATGCTACCTGCATGTAGGATGTTCACTAAATCTGCTTCCAGCAACAGCAATGGTATTAATTTAATTATTTCCTGCAGATTCAAATGTCTGGGAGAATGAGATGCATGAAAAACAATTGTATGTATTATTCAGAATTTACTATATGTAAGTTAATTAGAGAATACACTAGGGACAGATCAACATGTCCAGACTAAATTTTGTTGACATCCTTGCAAATCTGAGAACTTTGTCACAGAAGACAGAAGTGCATTTGAATAGTGCTGTAATAGTATTGGGACTTACCGTACATTTTTATGGTGGTCCGTGACTTGACTGGTGATGTACAGGATGGATGCAAAGGTTTCCCGGATAGTTCCCAGATCTAGACTATCAGTAGTAAAGAGATCCTAAACAGTGTTGGAAGAGCAGGCATAATATCCTAACTCAAAATAATTAAGACACATAACATATAAATATAAATATATACATATGACATGTAAATTTATTTTTATGACATGTAAATTTAGAGATTGATTTATATTTAATATATTTAGACAGAAAATTCAATCAATAGCTGTCTAGAGACTTTGAGAGGCTACAAAATGACATAAGACTTAGGTGTGTGCATCTCCAAAACAAGTAAACCTCTATTATCTAGCATTGTATTAACCTGGATTTTATGCATTGATTCAAAAACATGTTAAACATTTCCTGCAGTGTAACCTCAGAAAAAAATTCATAATACACATTTGCTGACCTGACATTGTGTCCTCTTCCATTATTCATTGCCGTGGTCACGAATTTCAGATCTTTAGCCTTGAGAAAGACTTGACATAACACGATCTTTGAAGAATCTGCACACAAACCTGGCTGGTGGGACTATTTATTTGAGAATCATCTCCCCAGGGACAATTCTCAATTTAGGCCTCTCGGCTGCCTGCTCCTTCCCATCAAGTCTGGGAATTCGGAAATTTTGCACCCTGAGCTTTGAGAATTTGGAAATTTTAGCAGCAGTCCCCAAAGTCTGTGCGTTGTCTTTGACTTCAGCCCTGTTGCTAGGACAGTGATTTACATCTATCATGATATGGAAGCAAAAATAGGCCAGTTAGTGATCTGGACTGCAGTAGAGTTCTTGGGGGAGTACTTTCTCCAGGTATCTTTAAGAAATCCTATTCTCCATCCTTAAAATGAGAAATACGTGAAAATTAGAGGAGAACACTTGATCGGTTTCATTTCAGTAAAAGAGTTCCCCTCCCCCCACTTTTTAACCCCTGGTGTCAGTGTCTGGCTGTAGACACTGTGAGCCCAAATCCCTGTTGCTATAATTTGAATTCAGGAAAGGTGAACTGTTCCCAGTCCATCTCGTATCCTCCAACCATATCTAGACAGAGCAGAGGTAGGAGTCACTGCTTAATCAAGCTGTGCGTAATGTATAGAAGGCAGGAATCACAGCACTAATGGTCTAAACACCATTCAACTTATTCTTGCTATTTATCCCCATAGATAATTTGCAGCCCAGCATATGTGCGAAGAAGAGCTTGAATGACAGAACTTGAGTACTCTGTAGCTCTGATTCTTGTTGTGCTACTTTGCAAAAGTTTATTTAAGCTAATTTTCCTTCACGACCTCAGTGTCCATAATGTATATAGCAAATGCCATCATACCCTGTTGCTGCAAAGTTGGAGCATAAAACACTTAGAATGGTACTCGTCATTTAGTAAGCACTTAACTAATGCCAATTATTATTACATTTATCAAATTTATTTTAATTATTCTGTTGTGTACTATCATCCCCCAAATCACAAAAAACTATTTCAGAAATAGACTTCTTCTTCTTCTTCAAAAAAGAAATAGACTTCCTCTTTTATAATTTAATGGAACATACATAACCCAAAACCGAATCATGGAATCAATGTCATATTCCTCAATCTTTGCCCTGGAAATAGGTGATGTTGCTTTCTGACTGATAGTATTTTGCATTTTTAGATTCAAACTTCTTTTTCAGAAAATCAATCTTCCCTGCAAAGAGTTTTCTTTATTGTATACTGCATGTTATTCATTGATTTACATATAAAGTATATACAGATGAACACACAGGTATGGTTCTTCCTGATTAAACAAACTAGATGTAATTTAATTCAAACATAGATAGAATGGAATTTATTAAATTTAATTATTGATATAATGAGGACAAATAGTATTGAGAAAGTATATTAAAGGTATGTTAGAAAGTTATTCAATCAGTGTTTTTTATTTAGAGTAATATCAGGAACAAATCACAAATGCAGAGTTTGATAAATTTGTTGCAGACTAAGTTCACTCATGTAATTGCCACTCAGAGGAAGAAATAGACATTATCAGTGCCTCAAATAACCCTTTGTACTCCTGCCATATCCCATCTCTCAGGTGAAACTTACTTGGTCCTAGGTTTTATACTGTTGGTATCAGCACATGAGGGCGTGTGTGTGTGTTCAGGATCTATAGCCATCAGTAAATTTGGAGAAACATTCTTGTCTTTCTATGCGGGAGGAATTTGTTCCTACTCAGTACCCCACTGTATGACTCTAACCAAGGTTTACTCTTCTGCTCTTGAAGCTGGGAGTCATATTTGGGGATATTAAAATGGTTCCAGTCTCATCAATCTGGTACACATTTACTTGATTCTTTTTCTGCATATGAGTTTCTTTTGGACCTAATCATGGTGGTATTCCATTCTATCTATGTTTGAATTAAATTACATCTAGTTTGTTTAATCAGGAAGAACCATACCTGTGTGTTCATCTGTATATACTCCATGATAAATATACGCCCATCTCTCCTAGATACTATTCAATAGTTTCAGAAGTGATTATATTATTTTATATCCCACTAATAGTTCATGAGAGTCTTGGTTGTTTCACATCTTTAACAAGAGGTGTCTTCAGGTGTTAAAAAGCCATTTTGATTAACACATGGTGGTATTTCATTTTGGTTCTCATTTGAATTTCCTTAACCACTAATAATGCTGCACACATTTTCACGTATTTATTATTAATTTGCCACATATGAATCATCTTTAATTAATTGTCCTATTATCTAATTTTATGGCTTTATTATTTTACTGCTATATTTGGGAACCCTTTAAATATTTTAAATACTGGTCCTTTGTTAAATATGCCATTTGAAAATATTTTCTTACAGTCCATAGCTTCTATTTTTATTCATTTAATAATGAAATCCATAAATTCTCCAGGTAGGTATAGGTCTGATATATTTTCTCTTATTTTTGTCAAAAAATTTTATTAGAGTTTTACATTTGACATTGAAGTTTGTGAGCCATATGCATTTTGAGTTAACCATGTATAAGTTCTGGAGTTTCATTTGAGTGTCCTTGCCATGGCCACCTCCTACAGATGGCTACTTGCTCCAGCACTACTTATGGAAGGGGCTAGCTTTCTTCTATTGGATTGCTTTTGAATCCTTGTAAAAAATTAGTGATCATGTTTATGTGGATTTATTCCTGAATTCTCTATTCTGTTCCTATCTCATTACTGGTATCACACAGCCTCAATTGCTATAGCAATATAGTGAAACATTATGGAATAGAGATATTCTTGACAATTAATTGTTTTTCAAAATTATTGTAAATATTTTAGTCTTTTGTCTTTATGTATACATTTTAGGGTAAGCATGTGAAAATTATTTTTACATTTTGACAGAAATTGGATAAAACCTATAGATAACTGCCCAGAAAACTGACATCTTTACTATATAGTATCTTCCAATCTACAAGCATGGTGTGCCTATCCATTATTTAGAATTTTGATATTTTTCATCAGTATATGTTAATATTTAGCATTCAAATCTATATTTATAAAGTTCGTGACTATCTCTGCATTCTGTATTAATGAAGTTAAGCAAATTTTCTGAATTTACATTGCTAGCATGTTAAGTTTGTAGGACTGATATAAAGAAGTACCACAAATTGCATGGATTAAACAACGAAAACATATTTTCTTGCAGTTCTAGAAACTAGAAGTTGTGGATCAGAGCGTTGTCAGCCTTGATTCCCTCTGAAGATTTTCTCCTAGGCTTGTGGGTGGTTGTATTCTTCGGTCTTCCACAGTTTTCTTTCTCTGTCCAAATGTCCTCTTCTTGTAAGTACACCGGTCATATCAATTGGTGGAGACACAACTCAGCCCACAAGAGCTAGTGATTATTTGATGATCCCAGCAAGAGCTGTGTCCCTGTTTACTTTCAAAAATAATTTAATAATAACAAAGTATACTAACAGTGTAGCATTTCTTCTGGGACAGGAAATTGGTTCTTCTGGCTATATGTGTTTATTTTTCTCTAAAACCAGTGGCAGGGGGAGATGACAAAGAATCTGTAGGAATTGAGATGATACTAAATATATTATCATCTTTTGGACTAAAGCAACAGGGTATGATTGGCCGAAGGATTGATTCACAAGTGTGTTTGTTTTATCTCTAAAGAAAGAAAAATTCTGGCAAGACGAGTGAGGACATAATTAAAATTTAGAAATTGTGGGTTTGTGTTGTGTATCAGGGCTAGGTACCTGGATTTTACATCAACTCTAGTCTATGCTGCTTTCAATCTCTAAGATGACCTCCAGATAAATTAAGCAAAAAATATAATTGGAATTTAAATGACTTGGGCTACAAACAAGTATAAGTTTCTCCTGAGAGCAACTGAGAAATGTTTAGCCCGTGAAACAGATGTATCAGATAAAGGGCCTCCCATAGCTGATGGAAGTCTGCTGGGAATATAATGATAAGCTTTTCGATTCTTCAGACATAAAGATGTTACCTTTGACTCTGTTAGTCCATACCTTATTTGTAGAAGATGATCTGAGAGCTTGGGGAGATTAATGTAGTGTTTCAACACCTTCACAGGAGGGGTTAAAACAGAGACTATTTCTTTAGATTCCAATTGGCTCTTAAAGGGCGACATCTGGTGAGGTGATTTCTTCATCAGTAACCTCGGGGACTGGGTATCTTAGCAGACTTTCTGAAGGAGCTGTACGAACTGAATCTTCAGGCAGGACACGTTAACTTTGCTCTTTACCACCGACAACCAGACCAAGGTGCAAGTGAGTATTGGAATCCTCTCAGCACATGTAGGAGTGGACAAGAAGACTCTTCTATCAGCTGTTCACAGAGAGACAGGGCGAAGAAAAGGATATTGGCAGCCTGTGGCTTTGGCTGCGTGTACAGATCTCAGCTTGAAGTTGATGTCACTGGGGAGGGAGTTGGCCACGAGTATCTAAGTCCTCCGTGCCCAGTGACATGAATGTGGTTGATCCTCTTTGCTTTCTAGGAGATGAGCAGAGAGGTGTCACTTATTCTATCAGATTTTTTTTCCTAATGAGGTAGAGGAGTCTGGCATAAATAGCAGCTCATCTGATATTTTTCATATGTTCAATCGCACACTCTTCTTCCCGGTACCATTCTCCCCCTTTGTGATCTCTTTCCTTTCCTATGACCTTTCCTCACCTTTTGTCCCTTCTCTCACTCTGTCTTTTTTCTCAGAAGTAAAAAGCTGAGGACAGGTGCGTCTCCCATAGCGTAAAGTAGGGTGAGTTTTCTGATCTCTAATGCAGCCACACTGTATGTGGCTCTGCATACTCCCCCCAGGAAGAGGCACCGCTGCCTTGAAGGTTATTGATGAAATGCCATCAAGCCATCTACTCGGGACGGCTTTCCCTGTGGTGAGTCATTACTGGCGCTACGTGCTGTGTTACGAGAGTGAATTCCTTGCCAGCGGTGGTGTGGAAGAGACTGTGTGAGAGAAGAGCGTTTCTGAAAGGTCTGAGAGGTAAGAGGGAGCGGAGGGGGATGAAGCCGTGTGTGGAACACGAAGAGGAGGAACTATATAGGATTGTCTTTCCATTAGACAACTGAAAAAGTCTATATCACTCATTACTGTTTCAAAAGGCACTAAATTCTGGTTTGTAACTCACTCTCATGGGCAGAATATGGAAACTAACGAGTGATTATGTTAATCTTATATTCCTTAGTCTCAAATCCAAAGCAGTATGACATTGTTTTATGTTGTGTTGTCTATAATTCTTCACGGATGAAAATGATTATATTTAAATCTCGCCTGTATGAGTACAAGGTAGGAGAATGGTTTTCTTTGGGGGCAATTTAAGGGTGGTGTTTCACACTGACAGAATAACTACAGAGGAACCTATGTGAACTTGATCATCTTTTTAGTTTGGGAAGAAAAAATCTTGAAGAAAAGGCACTGGTATATAATAAGGAAAAACAACAAGGCCCAGATTTGCTTTAATTTAATTATGTTCATTAGTGCGTCATAATTTCCTCACAAGTAAATAAGT
>PVJO010016460.1:0-41888 GCA_004026905.1 Hystrix cristata
TGTCTTCCACACCAGAGTGGACTTTTATTTTTGCTTTTTTTTCTTTTTGTCTTTTGTTGGGCCCAGGTTTGCTCTGCAGAACCAGTTTCTCCCTTTTCCCCTTCCCCACTTCACTTTTCAAATAAACTTTTGGCACCATTTTTGGCTTGTCTCATTCAACTCTTTGAGGCAAAAAGGACCTGGAATGTGTTTAATTGGTGACCTATTTCTAAAGGTGCTACATGATTACAGTGTTAGATTCAGTTTGCTTGCATTTCATTTAGGATCTTTGTATCAAAATTTATAACTAGAATTGGACTATACTTTTATAAATCATAAAGTTATAAACAAGGTTAAAAACAAAAGTAAGAAGAGTTTTTACTTGTGTATAGAATAGGCGTACAGTGCTCACTTTGCCAGCATATGTACTAAAATCAGGACAGGTGTAAAATCTAGAAAGCACCAGTTCAGTCAAGCTATTGTTCCATGAAGGATAAGGAGGACTGGGTTTTTAAAGGGAAGATAGGAGACAATGGGGTGACTCAAAGTAACTTGTTTTGAGCAATTTTCATTGGTCCTATTATACAAGTTACCATATTTCGAACAATTTTAGATAGATGCTGGGGTCTGTTCATACATTAAGTTATATATGATTGGTTGCTAGGGGACTAATATAAAAGGGTCATCAGTAAGCAATAAGTGTTTTAAAATAGTCAGCATGTCAGCAGAAGTCCTATGGTTGGAAGCTGTTGACATATATAGTCTCACAAGCACATTCTTTTCAAACAGCATTCTTTATCTGGGAGATAAAGACTGAGAGACTTGGGAGGCAAACTGCAACCTGTGAAATACGATCTCTGAGGCTCACAGAGAACATTTACTCTCTCTTGGCCAAACAGCTGCCATCTTTTTGTTGTTGTTTTTTGTTTTGGTTTTTTGAGACAGGATCTCATTTTGTAGCCCAGCCTGGCCTTGAACTCTCCGAGATCCTCCTGCCTCAGCCTCCAAAGTGTTGGGATTAAAGTCATGTGCCACTACACCCAGCAAACATCTTAATTTTTATTTACACACTTGTTATTGTTAAATCATCATCAAGTTTAGGTATCAAAATTTGATGGACTTAATAAAGAAGTATTGAAAAACTTTTCTTCTTTTTGTATGCTATGAAGCTTTTACAGAACCATTGGGATTTTTTTATTCCTTGAAAGTTTGATTGAATTGTCATATAAAAATATCTGGGCCTATTGCTTTATTGGGGAGTAGCCCTTAGATAACTTGCTCTATTTCTTCTGTAGAAGTTGGCCTCTTTAAACTTTATACCTATATTGGGATAATTTTCTAAATTAAATTTTTCTAGAAATTTGTCCAATTCACTGAGCTTTTCAAATTCCTTTTTCATAGAATTTTTGCAGATCAACACATCATGATTTTTCAAAAGATTCCTCGGTTTCAGTGGTTGCTTCTATCTTTTCTTTCATTTTGTCTGTATTTGTGTTTTTCCCCTTTTTTCTTTTCACCAGTTTAGATCATAGTTTTCTATTTTTTCAAGAATGAGAGTATTATTTATATATCCTACCGGTCTTCCCAACTCATAAATTTTACTTTATGTTTGCTATTATCTTCTTTTTGCTCTGCTAAATTTTTTTCTCTTTTTCCTTAAGGTGCTAAGATTGAAGCCAGAGTTTGGCTTTTATTAAGGAAGTGCTTTGTCATTGAGCTACATCCCCTGACTCTTTTCTTAATTTTTCAGTTGAAAGTTTAAATCATTTTCATGCTTTTACTTTTATCAATTTTAGTGTTTCAGGCTCTGAAGATTCCTATTATTATTATTATTATTATTATTATTTTTTTTTTTTTGGTGCTGGGGATCGAACTCAGGACTTTGTGCTTGCAAGGCAAGCACTGAAAATTCCTATTATTAAAGTTATGTGCGATTAGTGCAGTTAGAAACAATAGAGCCTTGAAATCACTCCCTTCCCTCCGGTTAATACAGAGCAGCACTCTGCGGTTATTGGTTGTTCCTGCTTCCATTGTCCTAAGAGAGGAGGGAAATAAAATAACAAAAGCTTAGGAGACTTCGATGCCCCAGGTGAGAGCGCAAGTGCACTGGATCTCCTAGCTTGACCTCTGGTCAGCTTTACCCTACTTCTACCGCATTACAGGCTCCTAAATATTTACTATATCTCATAAATATAATTAAGATCAGTGAATTCTGGGATGTGCATGTGCGCTAAGAGCTTCTAAGATGGCTCAGCACTCCGTCAATCATTCCTGTCAATCATACCTGGAGATCCAGTGGGAGGCACCTAAAGCAAAGGCCTCTGGCCTTTAAATTCTGAAAGCCTAGGTTTTCAGCCCCCCTTTTTGGCTGTGGTTGACTTTTGACCTGTGTGCAGTGCTTTTCTGTCACGCCGGCACCTTTCTTGGTCTGTTACAGCTTTGTTGGCACTGACTGGCCCAGAACACAACTCCCCATGATCTTCAATGAAAGTAACTGTTAGCTACTCACTACTGGGTGAATACGTGGCAATTCTTTCCTCTTTGTAAACAAGAACCTGGACTTTTACTGGCCCATTCAACTGTAACTGGATTATTATTTTCTAAGAAATTCTGCTGTTTAATTTTATCGCCCTCATTTAATAGAAACTTTTAAAATATCCTCTAAATTTCCCATCTTGCCTTGCAGCTTCATCGGCCATGTAACTGGTTCTATTCAGGGAACTGTGAGAAGTGATGTGTTTTACTTCCCGGTGAAGGCAGTGAAATAGGTGGTAGGTCTTCCCTACGTTCTCTTCTCTGAGTAGCTGAAGGTAAAAGACTGCATTATGGTGGGACCTTGATTTTAATGAGGTGCACCAAATATTCTCTGTAAAGGGCCAGATAATATATTTGGCTTGTGGGCCAGACCGTCTCTGTTGTAACATCTGTTTCATAGCCATAGGTATTGCATAAATGAATGGGCATGGATGTGCTCCAGTAAAACTTACTAATAAAAAAATAGACCAGCAGCTAGCTCGATTTGACCTGTGGGTGGCTAATCCTCGATTTAAAGGAAAGCTGCCCAGGCTAGATGTGAAGACTGCATCAGATTGTATCAGAAACAGGCAGGCACATGCCTGTTATCCCAAATAAACTTTTATTGTGTTAAATCACTGAATTTTGAGGTGGCTTGCTACAATAGGTAATTTTTTCCTATTGGTAGGTATAAGGAAAAGAATCCGAGAATCAGATTTAGTGATTTGCTCAAGAGCTCTAGCTAGTCCTTCTCAAGGTCTCTATCACCCTGATGTGCATGTTTTCCTTTACATCATGAGCATCTCTATCATCACTTTTCCTATTGAAGAAATTTTAGCCAAGAGAGGTTAAATGACATGCCCAAAGTCATACAGCTAGTAAGAATTGAAGGCGATTATTATATGGAAAAAAAATTACTCCCTACCTGTCACACTCGTAGAGAGAACATTTTCCCTGAGCGTTTCCCTGAAACACTGACTTTGGGCTTGTCCATGTGGCATGCTTTGGTCTCAGAGTGGGATGACTGTTCTCCCTCTGTCGCTTGTCTTTGGGCTTAGCCACGTGCCTCGCCTTAGCTAAGGATGTGGTAGTGGACTTGATGCAAGAAGAGAAATGAAACACCCCTGTCCGGTTGGTTTCGTCTTTTGCCACCTCTGCCGTTGTGTTGGCTAGCTGCTGTCCTGTCAGCTGGGTTTCACGTTGAGCTCTTCCGTGTTGGAGCTGGGCCCCTGCAATGAGGGGCCACGCCAGGCTCGAGCCACAGATTGACTCTGAACCACTCAACCAAGCACAGCCTTGATCAACCAACCCACTGATGCAGAAGTGAAAATAAACCATTGTGGTTTTAATCCACTGAACTCCACTGTGGTTTATTACAGAGAATTGTTTTGATAATAGAAAACTCCTAAAAAGGTGGAAAGCCCTGCAAAACAAGTTTTCTGAATCCTTGCCTAGTTATACTTTCTATGGAGTCATTTTTGATGGACACTTTCCTGTATCATTGAACTTTAAATATTTCAGTTATAAATTTCACACTGTTACGGATACAGTCCCTTTCTTCACTGTGATAATGGGTTGTGTTGATTTAATTTTCTGTACATTTTAACAGCTAGCTACAATTCACCTTTCTGTCACCGAGGAATAAATAAACAAGGTTGAAAATAAATTACAACCCACATCTCTCATTTAACACTCAGGTAGGATGTGAAGGTACTTGTTTAATCCAAAAACATAACCAGTTGAAGCCAATGATTTAAAATGTCAATCTACCCATTAACTATATTCTTAAGTGGGAAGAAAATAGCATTTAGGGTACTTCCTTTTTCTTCTTCTTCTTCTTCTTCTTTTCCCCTTCTTTTCCATATACTCCAACAAGGCAAAGATGCGAGTCTAAAATATGATGCTCAGAATTGATAGCCAAGGAAACAGCCTTTGGTCATTCTCATTCCTCCAAGGAATAGGTATTTTTGTTAACTAGTACATTTTTTTTCACAGACAAAAAGCCACAGTGAATGGTTGGAAAATCCTCTGGAAGGCTGGAGATTTCTGTGAGACAAGTATTGATTTTGCTGAAGCCCATAGCTAGGTTGATTTGTCTTTTCTACTTAAAGAGGATTATTAAATAAGCAGCAATACTAGGCTCACAGGCATGGAAATTGCATTTTAATACAGTATTGGGTTCTCTGACCTTCCTATACAAGAGACTGAAAAATAAACAAATGGTAATTTGTACTTGAACTCCATCATGCAATTTAATTTTCGCTTATGTTATCCATTTTTTCTTATTTCCAATGGTTCATTTAAAATAATATGCTTGGCTTATTTTAAAAAGAATCATTATGTATTTCTTCTGCTCTGAACCTCTCTTAGGTCACCTTGCCACTAATTGAGACCACAAGACAATTCTCCTCCTAATTGTTTCTTTGTTTCTGCTGTGGTTCTACATCACTTCTTCTCTTGTTTTTAATTATCAGTCCGAGAGGTAGCAGATATTCTTTTAGTTTGTATTAGAGAGGTCAGGTGTAATAATGTGATCTTTTAATACTTTTGTTTCCCAAATATCAATTTCTTGCTTGCAACGATTCTCATTTCTCTCTCTCTCTCTCTCTCTCTCTCTCTCTCTCTCTCTCTCCCACCTCTGCTTCTCTTTTGTTCGTGGACCTTCCTTTTTCCTGAGGTGTCTGAATTTCTCCCATGTTCAAAACTGAGTTCTGTTGCCTCAGATTTTTCTATTTTTTGTCTCTTCTGATGAGTATTTGAAGGGAGAATAGGATGCTTTAAGCTGCTGATTCTTTGTTCCCATGACAACCTTGATGCCATCAGGGAGAAGAGAAGCCAATGCCATGCAGATTTCAGTGTAAATTAATGTTACATATGCATTTTAATTTTATTTAAGTTTTATGTGTGCTGAAAACAATCCCCAAGCTTCACCGGTGGAAATGGTGACTAAAAGTTGATTCCTTGAAGATTGTCTATATTGCACATTTCTTGCCTTGCACCATGGTCTATCAGTGAGTGAGTGTTTGTTTTTTTCTTTTTTCATTACAAAACATTCACCTAATACCACACTCACCTGCAGCTTAGTAATCAGTCCATCACAGGTGGCTGTCATATTTACATGAATTTGAGATGAACTAAATAGTGCAGTCTAATCTCTTCTCTTACTTGCCACAAGAAAGGAGCATATTTCTAGAACTTATACCTGGTGGGGATGGAGGGGACTGTGCCTGCTTCTATGAATCTGTGGAAGCTAAAGGCAACTGGGCCAGAAATCATTTCCCAGTCTCCTGTGGAGCTGAAGTGAAACCCAATCATAGCTTTTCCCACATGGTCATTTTCATGTGGCATAATTTTCATTTATTTTTGTCACTGAGACTTCAAAGCTATGATTCTTTTAAAATGAGTTGCTTCTACCTTCAAGGACTTTTATTTGTTTAAATCTTTTATTGAAAAAAATTTATTTAAGCTTGGCCTAATTATAACAAGCCCTTTGACGTCTACCACCCACCTCCAAAATAATCACATAGTCATCTTTCTTTGAAAGGCTGCAGTTAACAGGGGTACTCGTGGATTTCCCCAGTCAGATGACCTCCTCTTAGCGTCCAAGAAGAACTGACTAATAGTCTTTGATGTACTGCCTTATTTCTCTGGGTCATTATCCCCCATCATCATCAGGTCTCCACACTGCTTGTCTAAATGGGCCTTTTTCTGAACCCAGACCTGGCCTGTACCGAGATCTTCTGCTCTTGTCTTAGACTGGGGTGTAAAGTTCAAGATGTTTTAACTAGATGTAGGCTTGACTGCACCTTGCCCTGTGCATATCTCTTACTCTAATCTGTACTGACAAATCAATGAGTAAAATAAACACAAACATGTTCTGCCTTCTGAGTTGCACACATCACAAATCAAGTGATGTGAATCATGTTTTCACATTCTTTGCAGTGCTATTTCTAAAGTACTGCTTTGCATGGAAGAATTTTATTCTCGGTTCTGTGTGTTTCTTGCTTGCATGGAGTACACAGAGACAGAAAGTCCATGACACACAGGATGCTGTGTTTGGGCAAGTGGCAGCTGGGTACTATGAAATGCTGGGGAAGGAATTAACCCATAATTTCAGCGATGAATAGTGAGTGTTTGCTAAGCCCAAACCACAATGTTAGACAAAGTATGACACCCAGTGTGTGCTCTCTAAAGGGTTAGAAGTAGAGAAAGTGATAAAACATTGATGCAAACTCTTCCTAAAATTTTTCTTCAGTGAAACAAGAATCACCTGAATTCATTACAACTCATTTTATCTGCAGTTGGGAAAATGATCAAATGTATGTATCATTGAGAGTTACTGATGAAAAAGATGTACGCGTATACTATTGTCAGGCACAGGAATGATGACATGACATTAAAACCATAAGTGTATATAATATTTTGAGTTCTGGGCTAGGAAAGCATCAATGTCATTTAAAGCATGATGGTTAAAAAAAGACCTGAACATAGGGCGTGGTGGCGCACGCCTATGAAATCCCAGGATTTGGGAGGCTGAGGCAGGAGGATCACCATGAGTTTGAGGGCAGCCTGGGCTACAGAGTGAGTTCAAACCCAGCCTGAACTACATAGTGAGACTGTGCCTCCAAGAAAAAAAAAAAAGACCTGAACAAAGAAGATGGTGATGTGATATCTATTGTAATGGTTAGCTGAGATAATTGAAAAGTATGCTGTCCAAAGGCAAGTGAGTAGACAGGTCGCTATCTCAGAGTATCTTAGAAGTCATCACTTCTGCAGCTGACTATTTTCTCATCCAGCTAGATTTATTAAAATCAAATAAGAAATTAACTATGTGAGCATCGTTTAGGAGCCAACTCCTCTAGGCACAATCTTATGGCCTATCCGTGATCTCAAGTACAGTTATGTTGGACAGTTTCCATGTGTGTTATAAATATCTCTCCTCAAATGGCTGCTTTATTGCTCTTGCCTCTTTGAAGAGTAATGGAAGTTTATATTCAGTTTTTGTGGAGGGCAGCCCTATAGTAAGGGTGAGTTGACACCCTTAGGTTCAACCATCAACAAGGAGATAAATATAAGGCACACAGTGAGTCCCAAGTTGCCCGGTAAAGTTACCAGCATCATAATGTAAACCTTTATGAGACTTTTCTACTTCCATCACTCTCCCTGGTCTTTCATGCATGAACTAGCATCAACTACCAAATAAACGAATACACCCAAATGTGTGTAACACATTCTGTGTGCATACAGAAACATCTGCAAAATACATAGCAAACTGCATGTTGAAGTGATTACTTACTGAATTTGGAATTGACGGGTATGTGAGATAGGAATTGTACCAGATGCTATTGCTATCCTGCTTCTGTCTCCTTGGCAGTCATTGTTCCTGCACATGTGTGCAGTTTCTTACTGGTAGTACGTGCAGATCTCCGTAGAGGGGCCTCCTCTGGAGTGTTCTTAGCTTGCCTACAGAGTCATCAGAAGGTTGAGGAGTTAGCACCCCCAGGAAATCCTTCAGCCGCTGAAGAATGATAGATAAGTATTTCAGTTCTTCAGTCTCAGGTGGGCCAGTTCTGAGGCATGTTCTGTCCCATGGCCTGGCAAACCTTTTCCGTAAGGCCAAAGAGTAAATAATGTAGGCTTTAAGGGTAATGATGCCTGACGTAATTACTCAGCTCATAGCAAATACGTAACAAAAGAGGGCATGGCTCTGTTTCACGAAAACATTACCTAGAAAATAGCCAGTGGGCCAGATTTGTTGCATGGGCTGTACTTTGCCAACTTCTAGACCTTCTACTAGAATTTCACAGGGGAATTGAGCCCAAACTGTACTGAGAACCTACTCCTCAACGCATCCTCTATTGATACTCCCTGTCCTGGAACAGTCCATAGTTCCTCAGTGTGCCCTCTGGCCTTCCAAATGAACTGCTTGTCCTCAAATCCTGATCTCAGGGTATACGTTTGGGGAAGTCCAACCCAAGAGAGGAACTTCATTTCTTACTCCTGTATAATAGTTTTAATTTTATAAGAACATATCATTTTAAAATCTTTTTCAGCAAAAGATTAATAAAGGACATGTGGGAGGTGAATCCTGATTCCTGGACCCAGAACTGATTCTTTTAGAATAGTCTTAATTAGAGGAAGGTCAATTCTGGTTCTTTCGGGGACATAAGCTTGTGAGTTTCTCAGGGAACCTTGGCCTTGACAGTGGTGTGACTTGACAAGTTTAACTTGATCTGTCCCAAAAGTGTTTCTGAAAAGCCAGTGGTGAATCCAAATACATACAGATAACCGTCTACCCTCATTCTCTGTTTACATGCCTTATAATGTTACATGGGTTATTTCAGTTTCACATAAATTCAGAATTGGTTAAGATTTTACTACTTTACCTTCACTTTCTGCCCCTCAACTATTTTGTGATTGATCAGAAGGACCTTAAGATTGAAAGGAGTCATATATTTGATGGAATCATTAGCCATGTTGATGACCACCAAATTCAGCATTCTGAGTTTAGGCAGAAGCTTGCCTTAACCTACTTGCGTAGGCAATTAGAGTGCCACCTAGGAAGTCGCCATGATGAAAATGGGAAGGGTAGTATCTGGGGTGGGCTAGACATGGAAGACCTTTGGGACTCTGGTAATATTCTATTTCTTCATCTGGATGGTGGTTACATGAGTTTTCATGTGATGAATTCTTGAGTTGTTTATGTTTTTTGGTGCTGTTTTTCTGTGTGTGTGTCACATTTTACAATTTAAAAGGTTAAAAAAGCCAGGGTGATCACTTTGTCCATTCTTATACTCAGTACCCAGAAGGAAGGAAGGCCAGCCACACAGCATGGCAATTTGCCTCTTAGGAAAAGTTCCTGATTATTCTGTAATGTCTCTTTTTGGCAATCTTGGAGCTGTGCCACTCAAATCTCTCTTCAAAAATCAACTTGCCATTCAGCTGCAATACTTTCAGGGTTTACCTTAGCTTTTGAATAGAAGCTGCATTCCTTTTATGGAGCCCCAGCCAGAAACCAAACATGGTTCAGCTTATCAGGGCCTGGCCATTTCTGTACAACATGAGGCTCGTCAAACAGCCAGGCTTTGCTCCAGAGTTCTCCATCGGTCTGACCAAGACTCACCTCTAATTTATTACTTGAGGTACTTCTCGCCTAATTTTCTCTTTCAGGGAATTATTCTTCCAACAAACCCCTTTCCTAGTAACTTAGTCTCAGCATTGACTTCCTGGAGGAGCCAGCTGGTATACTCTCAGACTGAGGACAGTGATTTTGTTTTCAGGCTTCCTTGGTATTAGCTACACTAGGCAGCTTGTAAATGTGAGCAAAAAGAGCTAGTTAGAAGGAATCCCTGTGTTAAAAAATGCCCTAGCTTTTCTTGATAATCTGCCCTTTCACTCTGTTGGGCACCAAGAAGTGAACCTGTTTGTTTCTTAAAACACCTCATTTTCTCACCAAAGATTCCATGCATTCTCCTTACTATCTGAACTGGCAAGGAAGGCAAAACCTCAGAAGTCCAGACCCAACCCTGCTTCTTCAAATATATTGTGAGCCTTCTTTAACAAGATAGAGGTAAGTTGTTAAATATTGTGAAAGAACTGCCCTTGAATTAATGCCCAGCCCAGTGGAACTGCTTCTCCAAATGAAGAGGCTTCAAGCCCAGTATCTAGAAATCTTTACTGACTGCCCTCTGGACGTAGAAACTCGTTAATAGACTGCTCCAAACATTAACTTCTGTTTTTCTTTTGTTTCCATAGAAATGCCTCTTGTTAAATACCTGTTTGCACCACATAGATGCAAATTTTGATGAGAACCCACCTGAAACAAGACAGAATTGTTTCCCTGGACTGACCTATTCTCAGGTCTCTCTTACCACTCGGCTACTCTTCTGATGTTCTTCTCCACAGCTACCACCTCAGCTTTTAGCGTGTGAAACCGCTAGGGAGGTTTTAGACGGGGAAAATGAAGGCATTCAGGAATGCCGCCCCAAATATACCACTTTAGTATATTGATTACTTCAAACCAAAGGCATGGCTCATTCTTTCCCTCGTCTGCCTAAAGACAGATCCTGCCAAAGGGTGCAATTGTCATGAATCCCATGCTCAGGAATCTCATCATCCAAGGGAGACTGGCTCATGTCATAGGAAAGGGTACAAGAAATTGACGCCATGCCCAGACAGACTTGTCACAGGCTACCTGTTTTTCTAAGGACTCATCATTCATCTTTCCCCTAAATCATTTACTCTCCCCTAGTTGCCTACCTGCTTTCCTTCATGAAGAGGGTAAATAAACTAGATATAACTGGAATTTTGAGTATTCACTTTTCTTTCATGTGATGCTCCCATGCTTGTGATGAGCATATCGTTTCTCTTGTTCACCTGACTACAATCAGTTTATTTCATAGACTCGAATTTGGAACCTGCAGAGACTAGATAGAACGTTTTCCCCTCCTACAGACTGCAAGCTTTTGGATGGAGGACTGGGTCTCACACACTCTTATACCACCATACCCACCAGACTCCCTAGAACTGTTAAAGAGAAACTGCACCAGACAAGTTAAACAGGGACGAATGACTTTTTTCAAGAGTATTGCAATAGGAAATACAACACGGACAACTGGGAATTTATAGCCAACGAGCAGGATGAGGGAGACCAGCTGATGGAAAATTACTAAGAAGAACTTGGTTAGATATGGAGGGAGATTGAATTCTTGCTAAACTGGCTTGATAAGATTCTTGCCGAACTGGGCTGGGCTGGGCAGGCCAGGGCATTCACAACCGGGGCCAAGGGTAGCAGGTCATGGATGAGACTTACCTTAATTGAGAAGAGAGTTCAGAGGAGTCTGATAAAAGTTGCGTCGAGGAAGGCGTGCTCTTTAGTACTTCATAGGTATTCCAGGGCATGGGCTACATTACGCTTCTCAAGATACTGTTTTACCCAGCAACATAATTTTCCCTTAACCCAGCGTGTCAGACATTTGAAACACATTTGCAGAATAATCCAGGGAAAGATATATTCTTATCTGTCTATAATCTGAACAATATTTTTAAAGGGACTATATTAAATATTCTCTATTTTATAGCATCTATATTTGGACATGCTCATGTCAGCAAAACAATATTAATACAGACTATCGGGATGTAAAGGTACCTCTGCGAGGACCCGGGTTTAGTTCTTATGTTCATTTATGTGGGATTTTATCTGCAGAGGGATTCCTTAATTTGGGATCCAACTGCATAGTAGAAAGAATTAAGGATAAAACGTCTCCATCCTTATAAATAAGGACAAAAGAGGTTTTAAACTGGTTATGCTGTGCTGGCTTCACCAGGACTGTGGTTTTATAATATTGTCTGTTCTGTCTGAACAGATTCAACTTGTTGGAATGAGAATTACCTGGTGCTTAGAGAACTAGACTACTAGGGGAGGGCTTCTTGGGCAAAATGTTTATCATTTAATGGATCTCACTGTCTGATAAATAAGGACTTGCTTGGGAAGAGAGCTGGAGTTTGTACATAGGGACTCTTGCAAGTTTTCTCTACTGCACTAACTTAAATACTCTTCCAGTTTTTTTCTTTCACCTACCTGGAAAACAATGGCCCAGATTCTCTTTTTGAAGATAAACCTTTTCTCTTTGGCAGTTCTCTTTTGCTGAGGGATAAACACCATCCCTTTCAGTATTATCATGAGTGTGGCCATCAGACTGGGAATTTATACTCTCCAAGTCTATATGAAGTAGACTGGAGAATTTGTATTCTTAGGGATGTATGAAATCTTGCTAAGTAAGACACAGGCATGGGTGGTTTTAAAGGAATCATTTTATAAACCCTAAACTTCCATTCTTTATTTTCTGTGTGAAAATATACTTGAGGTCAAGATGAATTCTCCCACCTACTCCACCCCCTTTAATTTCAGAATCACCTTTATTCTGTTTTATAAAAGAAAATCACTAGTCACTCAAGCAAAATCCTATGCTATACCTCCTGGGTAACAGACAGAGATAATTACAAGTGCTGGTATCAAAAGCCCTCTTTAAAGAAAAAATAACCTGTGTCCTTCCTACTAAGATATGCATGTACAATAAATAATTACTCTTTAGGTTAGATAATTATCAAATGTTGTGATATATCCCATTTTGATCGAATGTGTACTAGTAACAAAAACTTCTTTTGGATTGAAATATAATTAAAAGTTAAGCCTTCAAGTCATAGGTAGTTTTAAAAATTAAAGTTTCACTTTATATACACATTCTAATTACGGGGAGGTATGTTAGAGTAATCCATGGAATTTTACAATATAAATATATATCTCAACAGGATAAAATTATATGGAGGAAGTAATTTGGAAATGCAAGTTCAAGGAGAAAAACGAATAATTTAATATTTCTGACAGTTGAGAAAAGAGCTTGTTCATGTATTTTTTAAATTGAAGATCATGGTTCAAATTGCTTTGGTATTTATAGTCCTTTGAATATATTTAAAAGGGCGATATGACAGTTTTAATTTAAAATAACAATATTTACAATATGCTGGAAATGACATCCTTTGCAAATATTTAAACTTGTGATGAAAAAGTTTGGATGTCAACTTAAAATTACCTGAGGAGATACATGTTTTTGAATGAAACTTTTTATTTTGAAATACCTTCAAATTTACAGAAATGTCACAAAGACAGTATAGAGAATTTCTGTCAAAACTAAAAATCTAACATTGATTAAAGAAATAACTAACTCTATACTTCCTCAGGTTTTAATTTTTCCGTCTTTTTTGTTTTTAAATTCTTTTCTTTCTTTCTAACTTTACTCTCTATTTTCTCCTGCTCTGCTATCCTACATTGCATTTAGTTGCCATATCTCCTTAGTCTCCTCTAGCTTGTGCAAACTTCTCAGTTTTTTTTTTTTTTCATGACCTGAATGGTTTTGGAGAGTTATTGATTGGATATTTCATAGAATGTCCTTCAGTTGAGTTTGTTTGATATTTTTCTCCCAGTTATATAGCAGTTATGGGTGTTGGGGAAGAAGATCACAAAATTGAGGTACTGTTCTCATTACATCATATTAGGGAGTCCATATGATCAGCGTGACTTATTGCTGTGAGGTTAGCAGTAGTCATCTGACCAAGGTAGTACTTGCATCATAAAGCGACTGTGTTTCCATTTCTGTACATTTATTAATTAGAAGGAAGTCGCTAAGTACAAATTACACTCAAGGAGGAGGCGATATGTCTCTACTTCATGGAGTGAGGACTATCTACATATGTTCTTCAAGGAAGATTTGTCCCCTCTATTCCGTGTATTTATTTATTTGGTCATTTATTTAAATAGGGTGTACTCGTATTTATTGAATGAGCATAAAAATGGATAATGGTCAGACTGTATGTAGAAATAAAACTCTGACCCATAAACTGCAGCAGCCAGGCCAGGAAACTGACCCATAAAGTACAATAACCAGCCGAGAAAGTCAGCCTACTATCTATAAGTCAAACTTACAGAAAGTCTGGCTGCTATCTCTAACAAGAAGTCAGGAAACTAGACAATAATCCTGGTAACTACCAGTCCCAATTAACTAGGATTTGATTAATAACTGACTGCTTCCCTAATTCTTTTCCCTGCTTCCAATTTAGGACCAACCAGAGAAATCCAAATATGCACCCCTAACCAATAACCTAGGATGTCCTCTTCTAGTTAGCCTGCCTACGGCTTCTCCACTCCAATATCATCTAATTAAGGCATGCTGGAAGTCCTCCTTTTTATTCACCATACAACTTTCCCACTCTTCTACCTGCCTACAACTGAACTTGTATGTGGACTTTGTATCCTGCAATTTTGCTAGGTGAACAGGTCTTCCTATTTAGGTAATAGGAACATTTATTTTGTAGATTCTTTAAGATTGTTTTACACTGACAATTATGTTGTCTCAAATGAAAATAGTTTTATTTCTTCCCTTCCAATCTGCTTGCTTTTTATTTCACTTTTCGCACTACCTAGACCTTCCAGTACTTTGTTGAAGAGGAGCAAGAGAGAATGTCTTTGCTTTCTCATTTTAGAAAGATTGGATTGAATCTCTGACATGAAATAAGTATTAGGTGTAGTTTTCTTGTCTAGAGACTTTTTTTTTCATTACTTGGGATCGAACCCAGAGCATTCACAAGCTACATCTTCAGCCCTTCTTAAAATTTTATTTACTTAGGGTGACTAAGTTGCTAAGTTCCCCAGGCTGGACTCAAACTTGTGATCTTCCTGCCTCAGCCTCTCAGAGTTCGGGGGTTATATGGACCTGTGCTACCACACCAGCTTCTAGACACCCTTTATTAGATTAAGGAAGTGCCCTCATTTTCCTAGTTTGCTAGCTAAAAAATTCACATTCTACCTGTCTTAGTATAAATTAATTTATTTTACCTAAATTTGGGCCCTCTGGTATGTTAACTCACTCAATCTGCAACTTTTAGTTTATTTTAGGTTAACTCTTCAAGACCTGTGCGCTATCTGCCTAACTTCCCCTGTCTCCTTGCTTTATTACCACCTCCCAGCTATATAGTATCTCCTGCCAATGCCAACATATATGTCCTTTGGTATCCTTTACCATTTCTGAGAACTCCTCTTCCAGCTTTAGTATATTTTGCCTCCAAAATCCTGTATCAACACTATCTCAGAGAACTGTCAAACTTAAGTAGAGATTCTTGTCTTGGTGAAACAGAGAGAAAGAAGTAACTGGGAGTTTATATCCTCCTGGGTAATCTTTGGCAAATGGACTGATGTCCGCAGAAGTATGGAACCTTGGGTCTTTGCTTTCAGATCAGACAACTCTTAAAAATGATTTATATTCCAGAATTCCCCTGGAGGCAAACATGAAGGTCTCCTGTGTAGGACTTCGTCTGAAATCAGACTTTGTGTATCTTCTTCATTTTCTCTCCCCTGATTCTCCTTCTGCCTTATGGTTTCTCCTGGAAGCACTTACTCAACAAGTTTCTTGGACACAAATCCTCATCGTGGGTTTGCTTCTGGGGAACCCCACCTGTCAATCCTATCTTTCATTTCGTTCTTCCAGGCCTCAGCACACAGAGAGCCGGTACTTCCTTCCATTTCCTCATCACTATATGTTCTTAGGCTATAGTAATTTTGCATGTTGTGCTGTCTCAACTTTGAATGCTCTCAGTTCTACACATGGCACTAACAAAATTCTAGGCCATTTCAAACATCAACTTTTTTTGAGAAACTCTCCCAGATATGCTTTGCGGTTATGGAGCCACTCCTTTTGGCTCACACGTGTGTTGTTTTCGCTAGACTGAAAACTTCAATTGCAAATTTTCTTCAGTAATTTCCCTATTTTTCTATGTGTAACAAATACCTAATAAATATTTATGTATTAATTAAGGAAATAAATTCACATTCTACCTGTCTAAAGATTATTGTCAAGGGTTCCACTTGCAGACATACATATTTTCTGAAGTGGTTAAAAACTGTACAGATTGCTTCATTCGGCATTTATTAATTATGCATCATACATAAAGTACTTTACTGGGTACTGGTACTGTGGGCGATACATCAGGCATAAAATGTTCTAATGTAGCTAGTTATTTCTGAATATACTTACTACCACTCAGCTTTAAGAATCTGTCCAAATATCTGGTGTTTTCCTATTGATTAATACATTTACAAGGTGATATCACTTCATCTGGACGTCTTTCTTATTCAAAAGGGATTTAAGCAGAACAGCTGTATTCTGACAGAGCTGAGTTTTAAAGAGTTCAGAATTGCAAATGAAAGAAGGCATTTGTGGAATGTTTACTTTTAAAGCTTGCTCACTATGTATATTCTATTTGCATTGATCAAGATATCCTAAGACTGTCTTTACCTATCTTAGTATTTATCTTCATAAAAACAAATTTAGTGGAGAATAGACTACAGTCTTTTTAAAAATTTTATTTATTTACCAAGAGCATGTATTGGTACATTGTAGATATACATAATGATCACATTCATTGTAGTTAATTTGTACCTGTACGTGGTGTATCTTGGTTCCCTCCTTCCCCACCCCTCCCTTCCACTCCCCTCTTCTTATTTACAATAGCTTTATTTACATTTTTCCATTTTTTCCTCTTTTTCTTTTCCTTTCTTTTTCCCTTCCTTCTTTTCCCCCTCCTCCCTCTCTAGTTCGTTTCTCATTTGGATAGTATCTTTCTTTTCCACAATATCCATTATGCTTTTTTGTCCTTATTTACACTTACGGTTTCTCATGTCAGAGAAAGAATTCATTATGTACTCATGCAATGGGGTACTACTCTGCCATAAAAAAGGATAAACTTGAAACACTTATAAGTAAATGGATGCACCTTGAGAACATACTCTTAAGTGAGACAAATCAGACATGCATGAGTACATCTTTTAACTACAATGAAAGGGAGGGCATCTATTTAGGCCACAAAGGCATAACAAAGCACTGCATTCCCCCTACAAGCAGCTTGTCTTAACTGTAGGATAAAATGATCTGGAATAAGGTATCTAAGATGCAAGACAGGGTGTTATTCAAATTATGGGCAGAGAAGCAAAAGCACACAGTCTTCTTTAGGATGACACTGCAACAAGAATGATAGTGCATTTGCATAACAGCTTATTTGTAGAAAACTTATAAAGGAAGATATTGAATATTTGTATGATAAAGAGTCTTGGCAAGTAGGTGGTTGAGTTATGGGGTATTTATATGCAGCAGCCTTAGGAATAGAATTCTGCATCTGTCAAAGTGGGAGAAGAGACATATCCTTGGGTTAAAAGGACTGTAACAGTAAGAGGTTTCTGCTGTAGCTGTTTTGCCCCGTATGTTGGGGAGGGTGCACAAGAAGTCTTTTTTGTAATTTTCTGCCTATAGAAAGCTAAAAATTATTTCAAACTTTTCATCGTATGCATTTAGCTTATTCTCACTCACTAGGCCTCTGATGGTAGGACCGAGAAACAGAAGACAAATCCAGTGGTCCTTCTTTATCCACTGGAGGATACTTCCAGGAGCTGTCTGAAATACCAAACCTTATACAGTCAGACATAGGTTGGAAATATTTTTTTCAAAAGCAAATTTATCTCTGCTGAATATATATAGATTTCTTTCCTGTCTCCCCTAAACTATGTACAATGACAACTATTTACATAGCATTTAGGTTTTGTTGAATATTATAAGAGTTGTATATTGGCTGAGTGGTACTTTCTTTGCCTACCTGAACTTAATGCTCTTTTGTATCTTCTTTGAAAATTAATTACATCTTCTAATATTCTAGAAGGATCAGGTAGAATTGTGATATTGGATTTCAGCAAATCCATAAAAGGAGAAAACATTCTACATGGTGTAGATGGAAGAAATTTTAGAAAGAGAATCAACTTTCTCAGCACACAAGCTAAGACTGAGCAGAAGCCTATGACTTTCATGACATGATCTCAGTGAATACTGCCATCTGCTTTAGATAGGCAGCTTTATTATCTACACTGCATGTATGAGGCAAACTGAGGTTTAAGCATGTGAAACTATTTGTCGAAGGTTTTCCAAATGTGTCAGTCCAAATGGGAAGAAGGGCAGTGGCCATCATATCAAGAGCCAATAATGTCTTCGTAGGATCTTCTGCTCCTCCTTTAATTGTCAAATGTTGGTCAGTCATGCCCAAACTCTCTTGTCAAAATGACCACATGGAACAATGTTGCAAAAAAGCATGCATGGGATAAAACAGTGGCAGGAACCCTGACTTGTCATCCATAACCATGTACTTTGTTGGCCTTTGACCCAGAAAAAAGCTGCAAAGGATGGAGAAGACCTGAGGACCACAAGAAGCTAATCTGAATTATGGTCCAGGAGTATAACTGACATAGTAACTTGGATCCTTAGATGTTTTCAGAGATAAAAGGGAAATATGGATCTGAGCCAAATGCAAGATACACAGAAAAATGCCTGTTGTGAATGACTAGGAAAGGGAGTAGATGCTGTGAATGAAACAATGAAGTGTTACAGACAACTGGTACGGAGGGAAATAATCAGGTTTCTTAATCAAAGTTACTTTCATTGAGCATCCTTAAGTCATGGACATCTGACATCCCTTCTCCTTATGGCCATGGTCTATACATATGCAGTTTATGTACTGCACAAAGGTGACTCCTAAAGGTCCAAATGAAGGCTGAATTCTCTGTCTCTAAGATGGAGAAAGCATATTTTTTTCTACTACATCATCTAGAAGGATGCCTTTCTTCCCATATGCATAAAAGCTCAAATTCTGTTTTCTTTGGGTAACAGCATCTCTTTTTTCTTTGGAAACTGCTTCCTTCCCTGCCTCCCACCTACACCCTTACCATGAGAGATGGGTGAGGTAGTATTTTTAGCTGTGCTGGCCAAATTCCCCCAACCCTAGGGGCACATTCATGAGTCATGCTGGGTGAACTGGGATCTTCTGAGATAAATGACATAGTGTGGGAGATGTCCAGAGCTAAGTCCTTGTGAAGATTTGGGGATGGGGGTGCTGAAGTCTTGTTACTGAGGCCTTGTATTTCCTGAGGCCTGAAACTTTACCAATTCCTTTGAGCTTCTTTAGCAAAAGAAATATTGTTTTAGAAAGAAGAATTGTGGCTCAAAGAAAAATTCCTTTCTTCTTAAGTAACACAAAGGAGACTGAAATCAGAGTTTGTTAAGGTTTAAATCTAAAGCGAACCACAAAAGTCCCATTGTGTTCAGAGGTGGGGCTTTGGAAAGATGATTGGATCATGGGGGCATGCTATACTTATTACTGGATTAGTCTGGTGATGAGTTCATAACTGAATGTGCTATTAGGAGGTGGATGCTGATTGAAGGGAGGTGGGTCACTGGGAATGTGACCCGAAAGAGTGCATTCTTGTCTTTGAATCCTCCCTTTTCTCTCTCTACTTTACTGTTTGGCATGGTGTACTTGGCTGTCCTGTGCCATGCTCCTCCACCATGCTGGTCCAACTAACAATGGACTGAACCTACAGAAACTGTGAGCCAAAAAAACCTCTCCTCTTTTAAATTGTGGGTGTTGGATATTTTGTCCTAGTAATGGGAAAGTAATTCATACAGAGCTCTTTGAGGGCTTATTCATGAAATCCAATATTCTACAAACATTGGATTTTTTTTTCAATTCTCAGTGGTCTTTTTTTTTTTTTTTTTTGAGACAAATTCTCACTATGTAGTTCAGGCTGCCCTCTAAATCGCTATGTATCCCCAGCTGACCTCAAACTCACAGTGATCTTCCTGGCTCAGCCTCCCAAGTGCTGGGATTACAGGCATGTGCCACCATTCTCAGCCAGTTTTTATCTTTTAAAGGATGTAAATGGGTTTGATTTTTTAAATGAATGTGTACCTTTCAGGAAATGTTTCTAATTTTCTCAGATATATCATTAAGTTGTAATGTGTCTTACAATCAACAGTGTTTGAGGAACACAATTAGATGGTTCCAGTAGTTTGTGCTCTTTATACTGAAATTCCCTTGGGAATTCCCATCAAGACAACAAATATTCAAAGTGACGTGGGTTAAATTCAACCCTCAACAAGGATGTCTTTCTGAGCTGGCCATGGTGGATGGTGGAACACACCTGTAATACTAGTGCTTAAAAGTCCAAGGCAGGAGGATTGCCATGAGTTCAAGGCCAGCCTGGGCTACATAGTAAGACTATTGGTACTTTCTGGCTATTGGTACTTTGGTATTTTAGTGATTTTCCCCTGTCTTCAACAAGAATCTGTTTGTATTGCTTTCTATTAGTCCATATAGTTAAAAAATGACTGAGGCATTTTGTTCTCGTTCTATAAAAATGAATATACCAGGGGGCTGAATAACCCTGCTTCCAGTAAGCTCCAGAGTAATAGTCTATGTAGAAGATGGGATTGAAATACTTGGATTACAAGTCCTGAATGAGCTATGCTCAGTTGTCAGAGTTAGCAAAGGATGCCTCAGGCTGATCTCTAACAGTACGGTTAGATGCCGTATCTAGCAAGCAGTAATCTTCGATCAATAAGCCGTAGATTTGCTTTCTAGGAAGTTTGACCCTTCCTTTGAAAAATTTCTAAAGTCAAGATGTTTCATGGAGAATGTCTAAAAATCGTCAACTATCTTTGAAATAAATGCATTCTTTCACTTGAAAACTATTTCGTTTTGCCTTACACTTAAAAAATATTCTTTCTTGGGTTGGGGATTTAGCTCAAGTGGTAGAGCACTTGCCTAGCAAGTGCAAGGCCCTGAGTTCAATCCCCAGCACTCTCCCCCCCCAAAATTCTTTCTCTTTGAGTATGAGTTTTTAAAATTTTTTTATTGTTTTATGAGTTTTTTAATAAGAGATAAATTCAAGGCACAGTCACATTGTATAGCTTATATGCAACATACTGCCACAGTATTAAAAGTTGGAGCAGTCCAAAAGTTAGATACAGGGTCAGATGTGGGGATAGATCCTGTGTTTCTTAAGTCCTTTGACTACTCTAGATCTTCTTTCTACAAAGCCTGTGAAAATGTTTGCCCTGTCTGACCCTCAGCGTCATTAAGAGCATTAGAAATAACTTATGGGAAGATGCTTTGGAAACTTAAGTGCTCTAGAAATGCAAGTTATTATAATAAATGGTTGTGCAGACTGAGAGGAATTCTATCTCAGAATAAGAACAATTTCAAGGAGGCAGACATCACAAATTAGGCATTCCCACAGCCATCACTGAACTTGACAGCAAACGGAATATAGAAGTAGGGCCTGCCATGAAAATATTGAGCCAAATCAATTATTAATTGGCAGGTATGTACGAAATGTTTGATTTTGAAATACTGATAGGCAGATCTCAAGGATGTCAAGGCAGAGGGCCATCTTACCTCACTAGGATGTGAAGGTGAGTGGTTGGAGAAGAAAGATGCATGCCCAGGGGCTAAGAACTCAGTAAGGCCCAAAGGGAATCAGGTGGAGGTAGTAATTGTATTATAATGTATATTTAACCATCCAGCAGTTACTGTGCTGCAAGTTGAGGTTACAAATATGAATGAGATAAAATGTTTGCCTGGAGAGAGTATATTCAAAATTTAGTGACCTAGCATCAGAGAAATAAATAATAAACTCTAATATGTAAATTTTACTGTGTACATCATATGTTTAAAAACGATGCCTTAAAAATAACAGTTTGTGGAAAAAAATAGGCTTGAACCATATCACTTAAAACTTATTTTAGGGTTGGGTGTTTAGCTCAAGTGGTAGAGCGCTTGCCTAGCAAGTGCAAGGCCCTGAGTTTGAGCCCTGATATCTCCCCCCCAAAAAACTTATTTTAATTATTAACCAGAGCACTAACAAAAGACATTTCTGAAACTAATAAAATACTGACATGGAGAAATCTACCCTTGTGTTTGCATCCAGCATCATACTCAGCTAATCTTTTGCACCCTGAGTCTTAGAGGTTTGGGACCTTCAAGATAGGTCCCAAAGAACTGTTTCATCAAAGTTAGAAATTCCATTGAGGGTGGTGCTTTCCTTGTCCTTTTCTGTCATTAAAAAGGGAAATGTCTTTGTAGCTTCCTCACCTGCCTTTGCAATTACCCTGGATAATTTCTAGTAATTGACATTAGAGCAATTCTAGAAGTCATTCAACTATTTGAGAATTTACTTCTATAGGATTTTCAGGGGGTTTTACTTCCTTCTTTCTATCCTTCCTTCTTTCCCCCCTTCCTTCCTTCCTTCCTTCCTGCTTCCCTTCTTGTATGGGGGATTAAACCCAAGGTCTTCACAGTGAGCTGTGTCCCTAGTCCTTTTTTAAATTTTTTTCTTTTAGACAAGGTCTCACTAAGTCACTAAGTTGCCCAGGCCAGGCTCAAACATGCAGTCCCCTTGCCTCAACCTCCCAGAGTGTTGGCATTACAGACATGTGCCACTGTGTCCCTCTCCTTTCTTTAAAAATACACACTTTATTGAGGTTCATTGACGTATAAAGATCTGTGCATATTTCATGTATTCATCTCAATGAATTTGATAATAAGTACACTTCTGTGAAACCACCACTTGTCTCAAGGCCATAAACATATCCATCACTGCACAAAGATTCCTCAACATCTTTATTATTACAATTGTGTTTTTCTTTTTTAGTAAGAGCAATTAATATAAGATTTATCTTTTTAGCAAATGTTAAGTATTCAATAGAGTATTGTTAGCTAGGCATTGTACTGTACTCAATCTTTGTAACAACTTTGTACCTTTTGACCATTGTGTCCTCATTTCCCTCCCCAAAACCTTGGTAGCCACTATTCTGCTCTCTGCTCATATGACTTTGACTGTTTTAGATTCCATGTATAAGTGCATATGGTGGCTATCTTTCCATGTCTGGCTTATTTCACTTAACACAATGCCCTCAAGGTCTATGCGTGATGTCGCAAATGGCAGTATTCCATTCTTTTTAAAGGCTGAATAATATTCCATTTTATGAACAAACCAGAGTTTCTTTATCCATTCATTCTTTGACGGGTGTTTATGTTGTTTTCATGTCTTGGCTATTGTGAGTAATGCTGCTATGAATATGGACGTGCGGATTTTGCTATGAGATCTTGATTTCGGTTCCCTTAATTATGTACCCAAAAGTAGGATGGCTGGACTGTATGGTAATTATATTTTTATATTTTGAAGCTCTTCTATACTAATTTACAAGTTTCTTTGAATATTTTCAAATATAGTTATTTGTATTCTTATTGATAATTTGACTTCCTATATATTTTGGGTATGAACTCCTTTTCAAATGTATAGTTTTCAACTATAGTCTCTAAATTTGTGGTTGGTCTTTTCACTCTATTGTTTGTTTTACTGTGCTGAAGTTTTTTAATTTGACGCAATCCCATTTGTCTAATTTTGCTTCTGTTACCTGTTTTTGAAATCATATCCAAAAATCACTGCCATGACTAATGTCAAGGGGCTTTTCCCCTATGCTTTCTTCTATGTTTTGGCAAATGGAGGAAGCTAGAATAATCTATATGATGTTGGATTAGATTTGAAGACATCAGTATGAGCTCATATGTATCTTGATATAGGTATATAGATAGCTAAATATACAAATATTTATACATAAGTATATATGGATTAGTATACCCATATATATTTCCTTTATCTGTGAGAGGATCTAGATAATACACCTCAATATGAACAATCACACTTAGAACGAAAGTCTTGGTTTATAATTCCATTCTCCAATAAATGGAACCAAGAAGAGAAAAAGTGGTGGAGCGGTCAATGCTAGCAACTCGGCTTCTCTGGGAAAAAGTGGCTAGAGTCTGGAAAACAGCAGCTTGGAGAGGAATCAGAGTGAGAGGAGATTACACAGGAACCAGGAAGGAACTGACAAAGGAGAAGAAAAAGTTATTAAGTGATAGAGAAGAAAGAGATAGCTCTGTGGAAAACAGAGGCGTGAGGAGCACCCCTGCAGACCAGCTGCTGCTGACAGTGGCTGGCCACCACCAGCTAGTGGACAAAGTAAAACTAAATCTCTGTGCTCATGGAGAACTGAAGAACTGCCCTGGAACTGAGCACTTACAGCCAGTAAGCATAACATGGGGTATTGCTTCAGAGTGGCTTTCCACACTTAACCGTTGGTGAGTGAAATCAGTACAGTGCCCACCGCCACAGTTATGGAACAAGAGCTGGTGGGAACACCGTTGTAGTAAAAGGTTAAATATTTGTACATGGGTCCCAGAGCAGCGCCTTGGCTCCAAGCCACATTCTGCATTGACAAGTTCTCAGAATGGATGAGGGAGGGACAGCCATGAGAGACAGTCATTGGTTGGGAAGCAGGCTGCAGGGAGTCCCACTGAGTCTGGGGCTGGTGAACATGAACCTAGCTGTTGTGGTCAGAGGCCAGGTTCAGCCCGAGTTACACAGGACTGGAAGCTCACATTGGCACCATGTTCTCACCGTGTGTGGAGGTCTGTACCCAGCACCACTCTGGGGGCATACTGCCACCACAGACTTCCAGCATAAACAGAGATATTTCCTGGTTTGAACTCTGCTCCTCAATCCAAGACTGAGGAGAAGAGCCACATACTCAAAACAATAGAAAACTTTCTTTTTATTTTTTTTTTATTTTTTATTTTTCTGGTGCTGGGGATCGAACTCAGGCCCTTGTGCTTACAAGGCAAGCACTCTAATCACTGAGCTAAATCCCCAGCCCCTCTTTTTATTATTTTATATTGTATTATTTCTTGAATTTTAATTTCGTATTTTATTTCTTTCGCTGTTTTCATCCTCGTGTTCGTTCCCCCCATTTTTATTCCATTATATCCCCTTTTATCTTTTTTGAGTGTGTCTATTTTTGTATGTGTACTTCTTTACCTCTTGTCTTTTTTCCAATATAGTTTATAGAGGGTAAGATAATTCTCCATTGTCCTGTATATCCTTCCTACTTTTATCCATAACTTTTCACCTGACTTCTTTGTCTTGTTTCTTATTTTTTCTCAATTTTTCTTTTCTTTCTTTTCCCCCTTTTCAATTATCTCTTTTAACATTTTCTTTAATATTTATATCAGTCATAGAATCTTTTCCCATCCTCATTTCTCACTACCAATTTTGTACCATTTTCCCATTATGCCCGTCTAAATATATAATATAACTTCACCAGCTGTTAATGACTTGTATCTAGATGTTCCCCCAAAGCCTCATGTGGTCATAGCTGGGGAGTTTCAAAGATGGCTGGATTAGGGTATGTGATGTTGGGATTAAAGAAGCAGTGCTGGGATTAAGAATGTGATGCTGGGATTAAGAGTGCTGCACCCTGGCTGTGGGTGGCACCATCTAAAAAACAGGTAACCTGGATGGAATATACAGGGACAGAAAGAAGGCAGGCTGCTTCTGCTGCTGCTTCTTGCTGCTTTGCTGTCTCATGCTTGCTTGCCATGAACTATTTCTTCTCTGCCATGCCCCTCTGCCATACCACCCTGCCTTGGAGTCAGCTGACTATGGACTGAAACCTCTAAAACTGTGAGGCAAAGTAAACTTTTCCTCCTTTAACTGTGGGTGTTGGATATTTTGTCTCAGCAATAATAAAAGTGACTAAAACACCATCATTAGGATATTCTACATTGACGACCCAAAGTATTCCACCAAAAAACTCTTAGAGTTAATAACCAATTTCAGCAATATAGGAAGGTACAAGAGCAACACACAAAAATCATTAGTATTTGTGTACATCAATAATGAACTTGATGAGAGGAAAAATATGAAAATAACACCATTCATGGTAGCTTCAAGAAAGATGAAAAACCTAGGAATTAACCTAACCAAGAAAGTGAAAGTCCTCTACAAAGAAAACTACGGCAGTCTGAAGAAGGAGATTGAAGAGGACACCAGAAAATGGAAAGATGTCCCCTGCTCCTAGATAGGCAGAACCACCATGATCAAAATGGCTATACTCTAAAAACTTATACCGATTCAATGCATTCCCAATCAAGAAACCAACAGCATACTTTACAGATCTAGAGAAAATAATCCTAAAATTCATATGGACCCAAAAGAGACCCAGAATAGCAAAAGCAACTTTGGGCAACAAGAGCAAAGTAGGAGGCATGGCAATACCTAAATATAAGCTATATTACAAAACACTAGTGATAAGAGAATGGCGCAATACTAGAACAAAAACAGATACACGGATCAATGTAACAGAATTGTGGATACAGAGACTTCCCCAGACACATTCAACCATTTAGTCTGTGATAAAGGGACTAAAACCATATGTTGGAGGAAAGATACCCTATTCAACAAGTGGTGCTGGGAAAGCTGGGTATCTGTTTGCAGAAGATTGAAACTAGACCCTTATCTCTGACCATATACTAAATTCAAGCCAAAATAGACTAAAAAAATTTTTAAACATTAAAAAAGAAACATGAAACCTACTGAAAGATTAAATAGGTAAAACACTTGAAGACATGGGTGTAGGAAAGGATTTTCTAAACAGAACTTCAATTGCACAAGAAATAGCAGCAAGACTCAACAAACTGGATTATGTCACACTAAAAAGCTTCTGTACAGCAAAGGAATCAATCCATAGACAATGTACAGAATGGAAAAAAGTTTTGCTAGCTACACCTCAGACAGAGGACTAATATCCAGAATATACAAATTCAAAAAAATTAAACCACCTAAAATTAAACACCCAGTCAAGAAATGGACAAGAGAAATGGACAAATCACAGAGGAAGAAATACAAATTGCCAGTAAATATATGAAAAAATGTTCAACATCTCTGGCCATTAGAGAAATGCAAATTAAAATAACGCTAAGAGTCCATTTTAAAAAAAAAAGATTCCATCTTACTCTGGAAAGAATGGCAATCATCAAGAAACCAAACAATAACAAATGCTGGCATGGCTGTGGTGAAAAAGAAACCCTTCTTCATTGTTGGTGGGAATGTAAATAGTGCAACCATTTTGGAAATCAGTATGGAAATTTCCCATAAGAACTGAAATTAGAAATTCCATATAAAGAAAAAAAGAACTTCCATATGACCCAGCTATTCCTATGCTAGATGTCTTCCCCAGCGAGCTTAAGATGCATTACAATGATACATGCTTACCAATGTTTATAGCAGCACAATTCATAATAGCTAACTCATGTAAACAGCCTGTATACTCATCAACAGACAATTGGATAAAACAAATGTGGTATCTATATATAATGCAATACTACTTGGCTATAAAGAATGACAGATTTGCGACATTTGTAGAAAAATGGATGCACCTGGAACGTATAATGTTGAGTGAAATAGACCAGACAAACAAGCTTAAATACCATATGGTATCTCTCATTTAAGTGAGGCAAAGTAAAAACAAAGAGAATAATAAAAGATGGATAGAAGGGGACAAGGGGATGGATCTCTTGCAAAAGGAAAGTGGTCCAATGGAATAAGGGTAAGGGGTGAGAAGGGGGGAAGGGGAAAGAAGTAGAATAAAGATATGCCATGTACAGGAACCTAATAACCTCAGTTAATGTAAATATTGTATGACTTAACATGAGCTATGATTAATAATATCCACAAGAATGAAAAATGGGATAGGGTTAGTGGAGAAAGAAGGAGGGACTCGGAGGGAAGGGAAAAGGGATTTAAAAAAAAGAAACATGTTGTAGTAGGTACATGTAACCACTCCCCAAGAATAAACTGCATGAACTACAACGTACTAATAAAATTAAAAATTAAAAAAATAAGGAACCAAGGCTCCTTTGAGAAATGACGGATTCTAGAGCTACAGCAGGAAATATACAAAATGAACCTAGAGAATGTTATAATAAAAAGAAAGAAGTACTCAAAAAGAAGCAAACACATTTCACATATAATGATGAGGTAATATGAAAGGGACTCAGAAGCAACTAAAAGAATTCTCATTGGCAAAAACTGAAACAAAATATAAAATAAGTATCCCCAAGTCCATATTGCTATAAATAAATGATAAATAAATAAATGGATGGGTTGGGGATTTAGTTCAAGTGGTAGAGTGCTTGCCTAGCAAGTGCAAGGACCTGAGTTCAATCCCCAGCACCTCAAATAATAAATGAATGAATGAATGAGTGAATGAAGAATAACAATAGATACATTTCCTATTCAGGAGAATCCTGAATAATGTGTGTAGATACTCTGCCCTCAGTCATGTGGATATAACTTCCCTCTCCTTAGATGTGGTCTATGCATAGCGACTTCCTTCCAAAGATTGACATATGAGAAGAGGAAATAGGATAACTTTACAGTGATGAAATCTGACAAACACTACCTCATTCTGGAAATCAGTGTTGGCATCAGCAGTGATAAGTCATGTTGATAGCATGTGCCCTTGATATGATATGATGAGACTGACCTTTATCTTTGCAGCCTTCTCCTCAAAATTCTGCATTCCCATTGAATTATGAAAAACATTAGAGAAATACTAATTAAGGGACATTTTACAAAATATCTGAGTAGTGCTCCCCAGAACTGTCAAAGTCCTCTAAAACAAAGTCTGATTTATTGTCACAGTCATGAGGAGTCTAATAAAATTGTTGACTAAATATAACATGGTGTGCTGAACAGGATCTTTGAACAGGAAAAATACATTAGGGGAAAGCTGAGGAAATATGAATAAAGTGTGGACTTTAGTTAGTAATGTATCAATATTTGGTACATTAATTGTAGCAAATGTACCATATTAATATAAGATGTTAATAATGGGGGAAACTAGATATAGGAGAATGATCTGGACTTTCTTTGTAATTTTTCTTTAAATCTAAAACTATTCTAAAAATGAAATGTAAAAAAAATGAAATGTTTATTTAAAAAGTGATGTATACTCTACTCTGTATGGAAAGGTACAGGTATGTACTTTCCCCTATTTATTTGGCTAAGTAAACTAAAAACCATGGATTTTATGGATAAAACAAATACGAGAAAATTTTGAAACATGGAAAGACAGAGATAGATTAGAAAGGGACCCGTGGATGTCAGGAGCAATATGGCATTGATTTCTGTGGCTTTCTTTTTCCCTCCTAATGTCCAAGATGAATATTGGTGAGTCTGGCAATGTGGAAATGCCAACTGGCATAGGAAAAAAGCTTCAGGTAAAGTCTTTTTCTCTCTAGCCAAGAAAAGAACAGCTTGGACAGACAGAAAAGTTTTAGGTAGTAACTGCTTGACTGTAGCCAAATACCACAGGAAAAATTAAAACTGGAATGTCATTCTCACCCTTGCCAGGAAAGAGCTAGTGGACAGCCTAGACTTGACTTCTACTTGTGCCATGCTATAAGTTGATGTGCTAGTCATCTTTTTGTTACTATAACAAAATACCCAAGACAACCAGTTTATAAAGAGCAAAAGTTTATTTTGGCTCACAGTTTTGGAGGGTCCAGTCCATGACTAACTGACACTGTTTTGTGCCTGTGGCAAGGCAGTGCATCATTGTGGGAACACATAACAGAACAAACCATTCACCATGAAAAGGAAGTGAAAAAGAGAGATAGGAAGGGGCTAAAGTACCAATATCCTGTTTGAAGACATTCCCTCAATGACCTAAAGACTCCTACCCCCACTAGATTCTGTTAGCTAAGGATTCCATTTTCCAGTAGTGCCACACTGAGGACCAAGATTTTAGCACACAGACCTTTACTTGGAATTCAAGATCTAAATTATAGCACCATAAAAACATATAAATTATTGTAATAAATGTGGAAAGATTTATTTCCCTAGTGAGTGAATAGAAACTCCGGGGGAAATTGGAAGGTGCCTCAATTACCTCAAGTATGGGGAGTCATAAACATTGAAGAGATAGACTGTGTTCATGGATTAGAAGATTCAATGTAGTAAAGAGGCTAACTCTCCCTAAATTGATCTATAGATTTAATGTAATTCTTATCAAAATCCTAAAAAAGTTTTGTAGACATATTCTGTTGTATTCTAAGATTTATGTGGAGAGGCACGAGATTTGGTACAGTTAAAATAACTTTGAAAATGAAGAATAAACTAGGAGAAAGCACTTAATACTTAAATCTAATTTTTATGTTAGTGTTGTATTGGTGGAAGGAAAGCTAACAGATCAGTGGAACAAAATAGAGAATCCCCACATAGCCCTAGACAAATAAGTTCAACTGATTTTTTTTTTTTTAGTACTGGGGATTGAACCTAGGAGCTGTCTATCACTGAGCTGCATCCCCAGCCCTTTTTATTTTTTATTCTGAGATGATCTTACTGAGTTACTTGGACTGGCCTTGAACATGCAATCCTACTGACTCAGCCTCCCAAGTAGTTGAGATCGCAAGTGTGTGCCACTGTATTTGGCTGGTCAACTGATTTTGACAAAGGTGCAAAAGTGATTCAATGAAGGAAAGATAATATTTTCAACAAGTCATGCTTAAACAATTGGATATCAATGGGGGGGGAATTGAGCCTAAACCTTATTCCTTGTTAAATCAACTCAAAATGGATCATAGATTAAAATATAAAATTAAAAGCTATAAATTTTTTATTTATTTTTATTAGTCCATGTTAATAATACAGAACGATGAGGTTCATTTTGAGAAAATTGTAAACCTTTTAGAAGGTAACATAGGAGAAAATCTTTGAGACCTAGAGCCTGGTAAAAAGTTCTTAGTCTTGATAACAAAACCATAATCTATAAGAGAAAAAGTCAATAACTGAGACTTTTTCAAAATTAAAAAAAAAGAAAACTTTTGTTCTGTGAAAGACCCTGTCAAGAAATGAAAAGGTATGCTATAGACCGAGAGAAAATATTTTCAAACCACATATCTGTCAAAGAACTTCTATCTAGAATATATTTTTTAAAAGCTCACAAAACTCAACCATAAACAATAAACAATTCATCTAGAAATAGGCAAAAGACATGAAGAGACAATTCACTGAAAACAGCATGCAGATGATACATTAGCACATGAAAATATGTTCACCATTGCTAGCCATTAAGGAAATATGAATTAAGATCTTGATGCGATATCACTACCCACCTGCTGGAAAAGCTAAAAAATGTATACAGTGAGAATACCAAACACTAATATGTTAGTTTCTTCAGGATGCAATAAAGAAATAGCACAGAACAAGTGCCCTAAACAATCAGAAATTTATTTTCTCAGAGTTCTAAAGGCCAGAAGTCCAAGACCAACGTGTTGGGATGTTTGGTTTCTTGTGAGGCCTTTCTCCTTGGCTTAGAGATTCCATTTCATCTTCTTATGTCTTTCCTCTATGCCTATGTCCTAGTCTCTTCTTATAGTATGACACCTAGCAAACTGAATTGTGATTCACCCTGATGGCCTCATTTTAACCTAAGTACCTATGTCTGTGTACAGTCACATTCTGACGTATTAGGAATTAGACTTCAACATGTGAATCTTATGGGGGCACAATTCAGCCCATAACAACTGAAAAGGATGTAGAGAGACTGGATTTCTCTTATATTGCTGATGGGAATGAAAAATACTATAAGCACCCTGAAAGATAATTTAGAAGTTTCTTTAAAACACTAAAAGTATATTTAACTTACAACCTAGCAATCGCATTCTATAACATTTATCCAAGGTAAGCCAATATTTATGTCTACACAAAAACCCGTACATAGCATCTTTATTTACTATTGCCCCAAACTGGAAACAGTCAAAATGTACTTCAGTGAGTGAATAATTAAGCATATTGTGGTATATTAAGCCATGGAATACTACTCTAGTATAAAAAAGAATGAACCACTGATACACACAATAATTTAGATGGTTCACAAGGGTGTTATACTGAGTGAAAAATGTCATCTCAAAAAGTCACATATTGTACAATTCAATTTAGATTAAATTCTCAAAATGAGAAAGTCATAATGGTTGCTAAGGTTTAGGGATAGTGGAGGAAAGGGTAGGAATATGAATGGCTAGTTCAAGGGATGTCTTTGTAGTGATAGAACAATTTTATATCTTGATTGTGGTCATGATTGTTGCATGAATCTACACATATGCATGGATACTCACATAAGGTTGAGTATCCTTTTTCCAAAATGCTAGGGACCAGTTGTGTTTAGGACTTTGGGGGGTATTTGCATATATTATAAACTATCTAAGTCTAAACACAGAAATTCATTTTGGTTCCATATGCATTTTATACACATAGCCTGAAGGCAATTTTATACTGTGTGTTTCATTTTTCTGCATTTTGACTATAATCCGTCACATCAGGTCAAGTGTGGAATTTTCTAGTTGTAGCATCAGGTTAGTGCTCAAAAAGTTTTGGATTTTGGGGCATTTCAGATTTCAAAGTTTTGTGTTAGAGATGCTTGACCCGTAATAAGATGGGATAGGACTGTTTGTGCCTTTATTTTACTACACCTTTATTTTGTTACCCAGAGTAAGTTGATGCAGTAGTCAGAGAATCCTGGATGCCATCGCTGTAGTATAACCATCAGCAATAGCTTGGTCAGACTGCATGCTACATCAATTTTGCTGACTCTCCATACACTAAGCATATCTCCATTAAAGGTACCAGTAGGCCTGCAGCCTGCATCCCAGCCTGCCCTCAGTTAGGAAAAGGCCAATTATAGGTTATTCTGGAGGGAATCATAACAGGGACCTTTGTTCCATTTTTCCTTCCTGAGAGGAAAGAACCTTGTCTATCATGAAGCTTGTTCGTTTAGTGTTTGTTTTCCCGGGTGCTATGTGTAAAAAGTTGTGCTGTGTAATCATTTAGTTCAATTAAATTAGAGTTTTTTAAATTCAGTGCTCATCAGAATCACCCGGAGTGCTTGTTTAGAAGGAAACATCTGGGCCACCCCAGAGATGCTAATGTAGGGGGTCCATGGATTTCATTTTGAGAAACTTTGAGCTAACCCCTCTCTCTTTTGAGCAAGCTTGGTGGTAGGGACTATTTGTTTCTATTTCTAATAGTTACTTACTGTCTAGATTGCTGAGGGGAACAAACTAATACAAAGCGGCCCCAACTTACCTTGCTACAATATACGTTCCACAAAAGTATAGAGCTAATGTTATTATAGCTATTGCTGGATCACTTGGTGTTTTCCACTACAATTTCTGCAGTCACCTCTCACTGAGTGCTTCATAGTCCTGAGACAAAATAACAATTTCACCCCAAGGAAGGGAAATCTACAGCATCCAGAAACAGATAACTGCTCTGCTCTTTGCTCAACTATTCACCCTCATGCACCTGAACTGCAAATGCCAATCAGAAACAGGTGCAAATAGTATATATCCTGTGCGTACAAGCTTTCTGTTTTAAAAGCACAGTATAATAATCTCTGGTTTCATAATGTTAATTTTGGATCACTACTCCTAAATGCATATGCAGTATCTCACAAGCTGTGTATGGTTTACAGATGCAGTATAAGGATTCATGGAGCATTTCCACATGGAAAGATTCTGTTCCAACTGCACAAGGCAATCAATAAAGAAGCCAATTTCCTGGCTCAGAAAGAAAACTCTCCTACCTTCCAATACTGCAGGTAACTGTGTGTGTCCTGTCATGGGGTCCCCACATGGAGGAGTCTTGTTTTCACACAGTGGTGGGCTTCAATTTGTCATGTAGTGATTGCAGCCCACAGTATTTCAGAACAGACAGGGCAGAGGCAAGCTGGAATCACTGCTTATACATTCTCTATGGACTCCAAAACTCGCATTTTCCCATTCTAGCTTCTAGCCTTCTGCCTGAAAGACAGCCAAACCAGGATTAAACTAGATATTATTGAGTGCCTCTTGCCTGCCGGGCCTATACCAGGAGCATTATCTAATTTAACCTTCTTAACAACTCTGTACGGTAAAGAATATTTTTATTAGCTAGATTCCCTAGAAAAGAGAGCCTTAGGCAAAGATTAAAGGCTAATGCTTTGTTTGGAAGAAGAATCCTTAGGGCAGTGAGAATGAGGGAAAAGGCCAATAGGCCAGAAAGGATTGCAAACAAAATGAAGCAATTTATCACTACACTGGCCACTATTTCTTCCAAGGCCCTAGAGAGGCACCCCTAACTGCTCAGCACATTGACCCAATCAGATATGTGGGGTGAATCTTTGTACAAACTTATGGGGAAACCATGTTTTGGGGGATTCCACCAGAGGGAAATAGAGGACAGGAAATTTGTTTGACTGACTTTATCTTCTGTGTCCCCTTGGTTAACTTGTGCTCTGTAAGTGGTTGGTAACTCCCTCATACCTCCAGATTGCTTCAGTAAACTCTCAGGGCAGTTGCTCTAGAAGCCGCCTTGTGATGTGGGATTCCACTGAAGTAGGACAATGGTTGAAGGAGATAGATACTGCAAGCATGAGGCTTCTCAACTTCAGACAGCAGACCAGTGCTAGCCGACATAGAGTTGGCCAGTACATCAATAGGGTCCTCTGGAAAGCAGAAGCTGAAGTGGAATTAGCAGTGCACAAGTCTTATAGAAGCAGTAATGCCTGTGAAAGAAAGCAGGATCAGGCAGAGGAAGCCTTCAGACCGTAATGCAGACCTGGCAGCTGTGAAAGAGAAGGAGATAGAAGTAAAAGAGAGGGAGAGTCTCCGGTCTGATGCAAATCTGACAGAGTCTCAGCCGACACCTCAGACATCCAGGGTCCAGCCTGTCCCTGCTCAGTCACTGGCTGAGGCCCCCCAGGAAAGAGCATGGTCTCAGCTCAAAAGCTGGAGAGTGTCAGCTAACTGGGCTCCTTATGGCTGATTGTCAAGTTTTTTCTGGAAGGTAAATCACAGCAGTGGACCTTTGTGGGTGCCACAATTGGCTACAAAGGTAACTGAACTGAAGACAGAGGCTAAGTTCAGGGGACAAATGAAGAGAAGAAAATTTGAGGAAGCGCAAAAGATGTGTCTGATAAAGGATTTCACCCATGTAGTAGATAGGAAAGAAACTCACTAAGTCATATAAACTGCAGTCTTGTGTTGCTTAATGACGCAGATATGTTCTGAGAAGTGCATTGTTAGGCTATTTCATTGCTGTGCAAACATCACAAAGTGTACTTACACAAACTAAGATGGCTGTGCTGTCACCGGGTGATAGACTCTAATGAAGTGTTACAGGAAGTCTGTGGGGACTAGAGAGTTACTTCTCCGATTTGCATGTGGGTAGCCCTTCTTATTGGCATCCCAGGGAAAAATACAGTGCGTGGAACGGTTACTGAGGCCTCGAAAGTGCTTAGGGAAAAGGAGAGATTCCCCACTTCCTTAACCACTAGTCTCGTTTGTCTGTATCTTGGCCTATTTATGTGCCAGGTGCTGATATAGGCTCTGGTATGTACTTAGAGGATTCCTTACTTTCCATGTACTTGGTCTGTAAAGGCAGAGCCCAGACAAATAAAGGAATGTGTTTGGTGTGATAAATCTGAGGATAAAAGCAAGAGTAGGATACTGTGAGTCCATAGAGGAGGGGCAGTCAACCCAAACAGAGAAATTAGGGAACAGCTATGAGCACGAGGTAAAGTGGCCCTATAGGAGGGTCACAAGTTTCTCAGGTAAAGCATTGTGGGGAAGGGTAACTGTATGGAGGCACATGTCCTACCAAGCCACAGGGAATGTGCGAGTTTCTCAAATTTCAGAGTCGTTAGAGTCTGTTGCACAATAAGGACCGATCTGAGAGGAGGCTGAAGATTGAAATTGAAGAAGGGCTGAATTACACTATTTAGACTGACCTGTTTAAATTCTACCTTGTAGGTTGTGGGCAGACATTTATACATCGTGCAGTTGAGTATGATATACAAGGCTTTACATTTCACAGAGATTATTCTGGCAAGAGTTTGGAAAATGGTTTGGAGTAGGGAAGCTATGAAGGTACAGACGCTAGTTATAAAGTGGTTCACTGTGACAGAGGTCATGCATGCCTGTATTGCTATGGTAATATAGTTAATGGTGGCGAGTACCTAGTGAGGAGGATGGATTCAGGATAAATCATAGATGGGCTGGGGATTTAGCTCAGTGGTAGAGTGTTTGCTCAGCAAGCACAAGACCTCTGAGTTCAATTCCCCAGCACCCCCCTACCCCCCAAAAAAGAATGCCAAGATATATCATAGCGATGAAATTGTCTGGTCTTAGTGACTGTTTAGACTTGGAGTGGCTAGGGGCAGACGTGATAGCACCTTTCACAGAAGTCGGCAGTGAAAAGGATAGACGGAGAAAGATGGCAGAGATAGGCAGAATGTGAAATGAATGGAGCCATGGGTACATTAGCAGATGAAATGTATGGGGAGAGGGTTGGAATAACAGATTTATGGGCCATTTGCATGTAAACACATGGCGAACGTATCCACAGAAATTGCTGAATTTGCCTAGGATGGATATAGAGTAAAAAAAGAAGAGGTTCAAAGATAAAACCCCAGAGGGCAGCGATTGTAAGGGATGAACAGAGGAAGAATGACCGCAAAGAAGATTGAGAGACTGAGCAAGAGTAATCAGAGGACAGGAGAAAAATCAGGACAGACTAGTCCCAGGAAATTTGTCTTTGAAAAAATTAAGGATTTGTGAAGAAAAGGTAATTGAAATGGTTCACTTCCACTTTGGAACAAAAGGAGGATCTGTGAAAAACTGTTTGTAAGGAAGAAGTTACCTTTGGTGAATTAGTAACTGAAGGGTAAACATATGCATTTGTATAATGCTGTGATTGGTGAATATATTTCCAGCAGCAGCACATTTTACAAAGCTAAAGTACAGCCAGACATGGTGGTACATACCTGTAGTCCTGGCACTCTGGAGGCTGAGGCAGGAGGATCATGAATTCAAGTTCATCCTGGACTACATAGTGTGACCCTGTTTCAATCAATCAATCAAAATTAATCAGTCAATCAAAACAAAAATCCCTAATGCACAGATTAGATACATTCTATGTTTCAATCTCCTTTTAATTTCATGGTTGGTTTTACTTTTTCTTCTGTTGGAAACAATACAGTGTCACTGTAACAATGATAATATTTAAAATAATGACAAAGAAAATGATTCATAGTTCTTTAATTTTCAAATAAGTTGTGCTCAAATTTTATTTGCTTTCGAGATGGTTTGTCAAGCCAGGTGCAGTGGTGTATGCCTGTAGTCCCAGTGACTCAAGAGTCTGAGACAGGAAGATCACTTGAACTCAAGAGTTCGGGACCAGCCTGAACAACGTAGTGAGACTGCCATGTAAAAAATCCCAAACCAAAAATACTAAAAAGGATCATCTGCCCATAACCAATTTTTTATAGCTATAATTTTCACATGTATATGCTGTTAAAATGTTCTTATTTACACATACTGTATGTATATTTCAACATAGATATATAGGTGTTCACTATGATTTTAAATGTCTAATATTCAATTTTATGGTAACACTATAATTTACTATCCATTCCTGTATTGTTTAGTAATTAGACTAATTCCAAAGTTTGCTAAAGTGAATGCTCATATGCATAATGTCTCTCTTTAGCTACTCCCAGAGTTAAAGAATTTCATTACAAATTTGAATTATTTTAAAATTGCAGTTTAGCATTATAATTGAGTGATTAAAAATCTAGCTCCAAGTTTAATTCATTGGTGTCTGTGGTTTTAGTGACCATCATAACTGAAATCATTTTAACAAGGGCTTTGATATAAAACAGATACTTTTGGGAAAGGTTTATTAATAATAATAGATATAAATTCATATTTCACATGGTCTCATTGTTAACTCTGTAAGTTTGTTAACTTCTCAGATCTTTTAAAATTATAATTAAAAAAAATCTCAGGGCTGGGGATTTAGCTCAAGTGATAGAGTACTTGTCTAGCAAGTGCTGGGCCCTGAGTTCGATCCCCAGCACTCCCCAAAAAACAAAAAACAAAAAAACTCATCTGCCACCTAATAAAAGGTTCTGACTAGGAAAAGTATCAACATTGCCTTTGAATGTTTCCTTTGCTTGAGCATTATTAGTGTTACCTGAAGTTATACTCTTTTCATCCACCTATCCATCCATTCACCCACTTGGCAGCAAACATTTCTAGCCCCTTAACCACTTTATGAGGGCTTGTTTAGTTAAAACTAGGTGATATGAGACATTAATCTTCTTAACTGTATATACATAAACAACAATGCGTTGTAACATAGTACATTTTGCAGTCCAATGAGAGAGGCACTGAAACATGAGTGAACCATAACTCTAGACTTATAGATTCAGATAGACTTGAGTATCAAAGCAGGGGACCTCATAGTAAATAGTGGTAGAGCTTGCTTTCTTCCTTTTTATTCATACATAAATATAACTTGAAATTCTAATTTTCCCTCCCCCAAGTATGTTGTCTTGCATCCCTCTAGAATATGAGCACTCCCTTTTAGAAACCAGTGCTCTCTAAAAGCCTCTGGTTCTTGATTTAATCAGCTTCTGCTATTGTCTGGTAACTAGCAGTTCTCTGGACTTAGTGACTTAGAGATGAATGTCATCTCTATGTATATCTAAAATGTACCATTAAAATAAAATAAATTTAAAAAAAAACAGATAACTTTTTCCACAGAGAAAATGGAGTTTCCAAATAATAAGACAGATTTACTAAATATAGCTTTTCCTTTTTCCCAAGATTTTAAAACATTGTAACCTAATCATTACTATGTATAAATATTGCATAATATCGCTGATAATGCATCTTTAGTGCTGCTACTTAAGAATCACTGATTATCACCAAACTATTTATAAAATTAAGAATCAATGCTTTCAAGTTCGTGTAGCACTATATACTTATTTGGTGTCATTACTAGACTTTACCTGAGAGCTAGACTATTTTATTTGCTTTCTAGGTTTTCTCTTGCTCTTATTCATTGCTTCATCTGTTCATTCAACAACATTGTAAAACATGTCTTCAATAAATAATAAATAAAAGGTAATATTTATTGATTGGATGTTTTGAGCCAGTTCCTGTTCTAAGTACTTTAAATATACAACTCCTTTAACTCTCATAGTAATCCTAAGGGAGATTTTTTGAGGCTCCATATACGATCCCTGTTCCCATAAACATTTTTTGAATACCCTTAAGTGTGATGACTAGTAAGTCCTCAGTAGCAAAAAGCTAATACAGCAACCTGGACCTGCTACAAATCTCCTTTCTTGTTCTAGAAGAGTGGACTCAAAACTGGTAGCGTTGTGGGTATGCTGAACAGTATGCACAAATATGGGAGTTGTTGCTGAGGCATAGAAGTTGAATAATGATTTGTGCACATTTATTCAGCTAAAAAATAGCTTCAATAAAATAAGGAGCATGTTAAGCCATGACAGTAGAGAGAAAAAAAGACACGTCTTACTCAGAAGCATCCCCCAGGCCTGTGGAGTGCACAAAAAGATTATTGCTCCAGAGTGAGCTAAGTCTGTGACGGATCAAACACAGGGTGTCTGGGAAGCACATTGGAGAATGACCTTTTTAGATTTTAGAGGAAACAACTACCACATTTGGCATGCACAATCTTTAAATATCTCTTCTAAGATATTTATTGATTGCAAAGAGAAAAAAGTAAACTTATAATGGAAAAGTGCTTCAGACATCCACCTAAGTGATCCAGGTGACGTCACCAGTGATGTCATATTGACATCATATATCCCGTGATTCAATACACTAAAAGGACACAATGGCTCTGCGGTACTCCCCTGCAGTCTGCGTAACTGCAATAAAAGGAGGAAAAAATATTGAATAAACCTCTACTGAAGACATTCTATAAAATGTACTTTTCAGTGGTGTCTTCCCTACTCTTCAGTAGTCTTCAAAAATGTCAAGGTCACGAATGACAAGGAAAAACAAAACCCTCCCAGATTGTTTGGAAATGAAAAAGTCATAAAAACTAAATCCTATGTGGAATCTTGGATCAGATCCAGGAACAGAAAAAGGACTTTAGTGGAAAAGTTCATAAAATTCAAGTAAAGTCTATAGTTGTGTTAATAGTGTATAAATTTCCTAGTTTTGATCATTGTACTGTATTTATATAAGAGGTTAATATAAAGGAGAGTTGAATGAAGGGTATAGAGAGCACTCTGGGCTATTCTGGTGATCAGTCAAATACTATTTTAAATAGTATTTTATTGTAAAATAATTTTTTTAAAATGTACCTAAATAAACATTGGAAAATGGTGGCCAGAGAATAGCCTCTCCACAACCATGTGACAGCGGACAATCCCATGGTATCTGAGTACAAGAAAAACAGTGGACTGGCCTGCCGAGTGTCTTCTAGAGCTAATCTTCCATGACAATCCATTCACACATTCATGATGCTTAGCATAAAAGAGGCACTCTGATCACTGGGAATATAGAAATGAGTAGGGCAATATTGTCCTCCCAAGTTCAGAGTTACAAGGACAATACAGGTAAAGAAATAATTACAGTATAACAAAGTAAGAGCATTAGTAAAGAAACATTCAAAACTCTGGTGCCTGGATGAGATGACTTCATCTCCACCTGAAGACTGAAGGAAGGCTTTGATGATGAGGTGATACTTAAACTGAGACCTCAACCATGGTATAAAATATTGTTCTGCCAGAATGGTTTGTCTTTTTTTTTTTTTTTTTTTTGTGGTGCTGGGGATCGAACTCAGGGCCTTGTGCTTGCAAGGCAAGCACTCTAATCACTGAGCTAAATCCCCAGCCCCAGGTTTGTCTTTTTTTTTTTTGTTTGTTCATTTCTTTTTGAGACAAGGTCTCACTATGTAGCCCAGGCTGACCTTGAACTTATGATCCTCTTGTCCCAGCCTTCCAAATGCTAGAATTTCAGGTGTGCACCACAGTGGTTTAACTTTACTTTTGCCCCTTTATAAGCCAACATCCCCAGCAAAGTTCTGGCTTGCTTCATGACAAGAGTGAAAGGCAGGGGACAGCCTTTCTAAATCTGGAACTTTCAAGAAGTGAAATAGAGCCGAAGCAAGAAGTGACCGATATGTGGAAAATATTGAAGACCTGGCAGGAATTAGGTGCATGCAGATCCCTTTAAATGCCATGCTGACATAGGTGGCCAGCGTTCTGGGAACCTAGTAATTCACTAAATTTTTGGAGTCTTTATTGAAGTATAGTATACATAGAGAAAAGGGAACAAACTATAAATATACAGATCAACAAATTTTGACAACACAAACACACCCGTATAACCAGCATCCAGATCAAGGACTAGAACATTACCAGCATGCTCCTTCTTTTGGCTACCTCATTTCTCCAAGAATACCCACAATCTTGACTCCTAACACATATTTTTTTTAAACTACTTTTGAACTTTTTGTCAGTGGAATCACACAGTAAGCCTTTTGGTGTGTGGGGGGGGGTTCTGGGGATTGAACTCAGGGCCTTGCACTTGCTAGGCAAGTGCTCTACCGTTTGAGCTAAATCCACAGCCCCAGTAAGCCTTATTTTGTGACTTCTTTCACTTGATGTTATGTATATGAAAGTCATTTTTTGCCACATTACTTGTGTATATTTCATTCATTTTCATTGCTCCATAATATTCATTGTGTAAATTTAAAAGAGTTGCCTATTCATTTTACTATTGATGGACATTCTATAGAGTCCAGGTTTGAGTGTAATGAATAACATTGCTATGACCAGTCTTATGCTTATGAACAGATTCTTGTTGGCTGTATCCCTAATAGAGGAATTTCTGAGTCATAGGCATGTATATTTTAAACTTTAATAAATACTACAAGACAATATTCCATATTTTCACAAAGTTTACTCCCACCAGCAGTGTATGAGAATTTCAGTTGGTCTATATCCTTGCCAATTCTTGAAGTCATCTATAGGCAGTTTTAATTTGCACTTGTCTGAAGACTAAGCACATTGCACACATATTTTCAAGTATGTAGATGCTATTATCTATTTAGATATCTTCTTCGTATATGTGTGTGTGTGTTAGTAGTGCTGGGGATTGAACCTGGGGCCTTCACACTGAGTTACAGCCCCAGCCCATTTATTTTTTTATTTTGAAACAGGGCCTTGCTAAATCATTAAGTTGCTCAGACTGGGTTTGAA
>PVJO010016461.1:0-41918 GCA_004026905.1 Hystrix cristata
AACAGCATCTTTTTCTACAGATAGTTTTGAGGTAAAATTCCAAACTTATTGAGTAATTACGAAGCACACTGTTTAGAGTCTAAATCCATGCGCCTTCAGTGCAATACTGATGAACTCAAAGGTAAGGTTCAAGAGGTCTGCGTAGTGCCAGCAGACAAAACAGTAGAGGTGGAGGCAGCTTTTGCTGACCTTGAGCTCCAGAACCTTTATATTCTTCATATAGAGGCAGAGTGTGGCGCGCATGGCACCACCAATTCACAAGTGCTGCCCATGACACTGAGCCTCCTTCCAAAGGAGAAGATGGATGTGGTTTTGCACAGCCAGGCTTCCTTGAGGCACAGAGAGAGGGATTGAGTTTTAGCAGCTCAAAGAAGGTTGGGACAAATACCAAGGTAATAATTTTTTTAAAGTAAAAATGCAGAATGAACCATTATAATGAGTTTCTTCTCATTTTAACCAAAGAAACATGGGAATGGACACATTTTTCTCTTCGAGTCATAATTATTTTTTTAAAACTTTCTTCCTAAAATGATAAAAGAAATGGAAATTTTGGACAACTAGTAGTCTGTAATGATCTCAGAGTCTACTGCGGGAGTTCTGTTGAGTAGGCAATGAGTCAAAGATTCACTTCAATGGCCACAACTAATTAAACCAGGACTGCAATGGGACTCAAGTGGAAACATCATACTCTTTCTCCCAAAAAATTTTAAGTGGGGTCTCAGATTCTCATTAGTTTCTATTCATATTTAGACTAGAAGGCCTAGTAGGTCCATGGTGACCATTTCCTCCTGCTATTAAAGCACAATGCAAACTTATTCGCAGAGGAGAAACTATGCATCCCTGGATAGAAAAACACACCAGAGTGTAGTCACTTTAGTGTCTGGTGGATTCTCTGGTTCTGATTCTAGTCCCTCATGTAGTTGGCTGCCTGTTCTGCCCTTGGGATCATGACATAGCTCTGCCTCATTATAACATGTTCTCCTATTTTATGTAAGTTCATTTGTGGTATGAATTATGTTACTTGCAGCAAAATAATTCCCCTTATTAAGACAATACAAATTTGAGGGATAGCCTATACATGGTGACTCCAGAGCCCCTTTTATTGAACAATTTACCCAAGAAATTAGCAAACTGTATTGGGAATTTAAGCTGAATTTTGGAATATGGTCAATTTATTTTTGGGCAGAAGTCACGGCGGACATCTCGGCAAAGGGAGACTAGAATGCATGAAACTTCACAGATAAGAGACACTATGGCATTTCCAAACACCATCCTAATTCTCAACATGGCCAGGGTAAGATATTTTTAGGTAAGATTTGGAAGTTATGACCAGAAGCCTTAGCTTAGTTTTTTAAAAAGCCCCGTTCTCTTCATTCTGATTTATAATATCTGAACAACTGTCTTGTAGACTTTCCAGCCCTAGCTGCATGCCTGCTTCCCACTCAGTGACTCTAAAAACCTGACTCAACATCACTTGTCACTCATCTCTGAGTTTTGTTTGCAATTCTTCACTTTGGGCCTCACAATAATTCCTCTCTCAGTTCTCCCACCCGAACAGATCCCAAGATTGTCTGCAGTTTGTTCTTGATTCCTATGATCTGTAGCTTCTGAACCTGATGTGTTTTCTCTCGTCCCAACTTTGATCTGTCCAACAAAACCAGGTTGGCCTCTCCCTACCTGCATAGCACTGGGAGTTTAGGTACCATGTTTCCCAGGGCCACGCCTGTTGCTAGTTTCTCCTTATGCCTTCCAGATTCCCAAGGACTATCCCCATTATTAGTGTAAGGGGAGCCCTTAAGATATGCTTACTCTTAGAATCATCTTCATGGAGATGATTTTCCTGTACAACAGTGAATTAGAGAGGTGAGTCATAACAAGAACACCTCACGTTTGTTTAGAGCTTTGAATTTCATGGCTTAATTTGACATTTATAATCTGATTTAATATTCAAAACAGGACTCTGAAGTAAACCATGACAGGCATTATTATTATTTCCATCTTAAATGCTAGAAAACTGAAGTATAACTAGATTAATTGCCCACAGTCTCATAGTAAACTAGAGGAGAGCTAGGTCAGAAATTCAGCTTTCAAATAGTATAGTGGTTGCCAGAGACTGTGGGGTAGAGGTGGAGAGAGACTGGTCAATGGGTACAAACTTATAGTCAGAAAGGAGAAGTAAGTTGTGGTATTCCATTGCACAGCAGCATGACTATAGATAATGACAGTATGTTATATACTTTGAAAAAACTAGAAAAAAGTATTTTGAATGTTTTTGCCACAAGTAATAATTCTTTGAGGAGATATATATATATATATATATATATATATATATATATATACTTACTGTGACTTGAACATCATATAATGTATACACGTATCAAAGAATCACATGGTAGCTCGTACAAATGTATAATTTTACGTGTCAATGTAAAACATTTAAAAATAATACAAGAAATTCAGTTTCTGGAGGCAAATGATGGGGAGGTCTGACTTTTGGAACCTGCCAGATATGTTCCCAGGCCTTAATATCTGATTTTACCATGTACTGATATTATAGAGCTATGATAAAGATCAAATAAGATAATAAAGATGAAGGTGTTATTTCATGTTCATCATATAACAATAACTCAATAAATACTACCTGCAAATATTCTGAGTCAGGATAGTATGGCAGTCAAAAGCATACAGTTTAGACTCTAGATTAAGATTACTTGAGTTTGAGTTTTTTTACACAAGAAACAGTATGCAGGATATTTAGGAGAATGGATTCTGACACTGGACAAGTCAGTTAATCTCTTTTTACCTTGGCTTCCATATCTTTCAAGTGGCAATAGTAATAGCACCCTATAAGGGTATTGTTAAGATTAAGTTAATCTACAAATCATGCTCAGAAAAGTGAATGTCACCCAATGAGCATAAGTCTTCACACTTAGGCTTGTCAGCTCCGTAGCCCTGGACAGTTTGCTTCAAGTGGCTTTAAATTTCTTGTCGGCAGGAATGGGGATAATAAGATTTTTGTGAGGATTAAGAGAAGTGCTTCATGTAAAGTGCTTGCTTGGCATATACTAAGTATGCAAAATACTATCATTATTACCAGTGGTTAAAGGCACCAAGTGTACCAAGCAAATCAACCACTCACTCCATCATCCACCCTAAACAGATGGTTAGCAACACAGTATCACTTCTCCATTATTTGTTAACAGTCTCTAAAGGAGACTGTTAACTCTCTAAAGGAGAGTTCTGATCTCTTGGTGTTTTTCAAAAATTTCCAAGGCAGGGCTGGGGGATGTAGCTCAGTGATAGAGTATTTGCCTAGCATGTATGAGGCTCTAGGGTTGATCCCTAGCACTGCAACAAATCAAAACAAAACCAAAACAAACAAACAAACAAACAAACAAAACAAAGGTGATTGTAACACACAGTCAAGGTTGAAGATTATTGCACAGGGTACTATATTTCCTTAACTTCTCTCAAATCTTATAGAGAAGTGGGGCCAGAGAGATGACCAGCTCGTTTTGTTCAAGAAAAACCAAAAGCAAATGAATTCTGAGGAACACAGAGAAAATGCATGAACCTACATAACAGTCCTTTTTAAAATGAATCTTGTTGGCTTTTTTCTGAGAACCACTGAAGTAGTCAGTAACTTCAAGAGGCAGTATATCAAAAGCAGAAGCCACAACATGAAGAGATCCTTAGAATTTTTTATTTATTTTTAATATGTATGAATTTTTTCTATTACATTATGTAGCTGCATTTTGACTTTAAGCTGCATTTGCTTCACGGTGAAACTGGCCCTTTGAGCAAATGCACCATGGAGCCTCATACACGCCTAACATAATACCACCTACCTGTGCCAGGCAGCTTTCAAAGATGGTCACCAATGATTCCTGCTTCTGAGGATTTTTGCCCTTTTATAAGTCTAACCCCATAGCACCTTGCTTCCCATGAACAGAATAGGGCAAAAGTGATGGTATGTCACTTCCATAATTAAGTTACAAGAGAGAGCACTCTGTCTGAGAGAAGTCAGGTACTACATTACGAGCATCCTATGGAGAGATCCGCGCACCAAGAAACTGAGGCGCTTCAAGCAGTAGTCAGCATGGAACAGAGACCTGTTAACAAGTGCATGCATAAATGTGGAAGCAGATAGTTCCCCAGTAGAGACTTGATTACAGCCTATGAGAGAATGTAATCTAGAGAGTCCTGCTAAGTTGTGCCCAGACTCTTGCCACACACAAAGATGGTAAGACAATAAATGTGTTTTAAGTCACTTAAGTTTTGGGGTAATTTGTTATTCAACACTCGGTAAGTCACACAATATTATGCCCATACAATACTCATGCCTCAATTTAGTGTTGCTACTGCTACTGTTACTAATACTGCTAGTAATAATTGCTAGCATCTGTTGAGCCCTTCAGTTTCTCAGGGATTGTGCTCAGCACTTTACATGTAAGATATTTTAAAATCCTCCCAATAATCATATAAGGTAAGTACTGCTATCATAACAAACACATATATTTTTCAAGTCAAGAAACTTGGGTACTGAAACTCAGGGACTTAATAACTTGTATGGGATCAAAGAGCTAGCAAGCAGCAGAGGCGGGATTCTGACTCAAGAAATATGGATCCAAAACTTATAATAAGCATGCAGACTGAGGTGTTAGTTCAATCTCAGTTCTGCTATTTATTCTTCCTTTGGCATCTGATAGATTATTTCAATTTGCAAACCTCAGTTTCTTTATCTGTTAAGTGAAGAGATTAACAGTGTCAAACTCACAGAGTTGTTACAAGGATGAAATAAAATTTTGGATCAAAAGCATATGGCACAGAACCTCATTTGGTAATCTGTTGCCATTAATAAAGGCCCTCGACTAGCATTTGTGGCGTCCGGGACAAAAGTACAAATGAAAGCCCACACACCAGATGTCTACACATTAAAAAAAAAAAAAAAAAATATATATATATATATATATATATATATATCTCAAAATTTAAGAATAGTTAAATATGTTCTCTCCTCCCACCTTGAGAAATATATTTTATAACAACTTCAAAGGCCAGGTTCGAATGTTGAATTCTCAGATTCCCCAGAGTTTTGCGCCAGAATATGTGAGTGCAGAGGAAAGTGGTCACAGGCCTCTGGTTTTCTCCCCTCTCTTCCCACCCCAGGGTCTATCACAGAGTCAGGTCCTCACACATACATATGAACATTCTGAACAAATCCAAGTTTTGATGTATTAAGGTAGTCAGATTAAGCAAATAAAAATATGCTGAGTCCTATATTTTATTTGACAACCGGAGACTATATTCCCTGTGGTACAAGATATCCCTCAGACTAGAGGCACCCACTCTAGCAGCAAAAAGTATCCTCCCTATGGAAAGCGTTGTGGCTAAAGGGCCACAGTAGAGCCTTTTAGAGCATAGAAACCAAGCCAGTGGTACCTCTTGCCCAGGTCTGAGAGTAGACAGACCCTAAGCAGTTATATGACCTTTGCTTCCAGGTCTGCTTTTAATGTCCATATTTTTTTTCTTCTGTACTACTTTTCCTCACACTAGCACCCTCAGACAGCTTCTAATTTCCCATTTTCTTACCTAACCTGGACATTTCCCCCGCTTCCTGACTTCCCTTATTACCAGAAGACCCCTATCCAAATCTCCTGGCGAAAAACAGTTAAATGGTGACTGGTCATGGACAGGGATAATATGTTAGCCAAAGAAGAGTGATTTTAATGGTGATGATTTTAGGCATCAAAGTAAGCTAACTGGCACCCTATAAATAGTCACCCCTAGAGAGCTCTAACTGTCAGCCACATGAATAGATAGGGCATTTTTCAGAGGCCAATGAGATTGGGAAGAAAAAAGTGAATCCATATCCTTAGCCTACACTCAAGTCTGTTTCCCATGTATCTCATTTAAGCCTGGCACAAAAACACTGACAAAAGCTCTGTCTGCAAGATTACATTCATCTACATAATCTATATGTCACAGTTCAAAACTCTTCCTCTCTCCTCACTCCAGTTGTTACCCATAATTTCTTACCTTCTAAACTACACCAAAGATTTCTGGAGAACACTAAGGAGAGGGGAAAACCTCTGTGTGTGTGTGTGTGTGTGTGTGTATTCAAGAAATACAATCAGAAACAACAATCCAAGAGAAGTCCTAAAACAAAATGTTAGAGCAGTCAAAGGCAGCCACACCATCATTAAATATATCATATTAAGAAATGAGATTAGTTTTGTTCAACAGTCATCTTGCAAAGACATATTCATCAAAGGTTTACTCAATGTAATAAAGCAAAGCACAAATAGAATGGGCAACATTTTCCCCAATTGCTTGAGGTGCTATATTTATAATCTGTTCATCTATAGAAAAGATTCTAAAGCTGAGGGAGGCCACAAGCCACATTTCCATATTCATAGCAAAACCCAGAGATAACGAAAAGTCAAGTCAAGGACATCAATTCTTGCTCTGAAATTACATCCATCTCTCAGGAAGATGACACACAAGCCAGTCAAACAGACAGACTTGGTCAAAATGTGTCTTAAAGAGGTTGATAGAAGCTTGTCATCTGAGCATAGCTGTGGAAGACAGAAGTAATTTCCCTGGAAGACAGAAAATTACTTGGGAGTTTGAGGTGATTGCAAACTCAGTAACAGTAGATTTATCTGCCAAAAATATTAATGACATCTTATGTTGTTTAAAAAATATGAACTAATGTTTTATTCTTTATCGTGGAAGGGAAAGAGCTGTATGCTTTCTATGTGCAGTATCATGTTTCATAACTAATGTTATTCCCATTTTATAGAAGAGGAAGTGGAAGTCCAGAGAGGTTAAATACTTTGATCGGTATAACACAGGAAGACACTGAGCTGCTATTTGAATCTAGATAGCTCTTTTTTATTACTAGTAATATGATTGTGATACATAATAATTATATTCATCTTGGGAAATAGGTACATATACATATTGCATCTAGATCATTAACCATTTGTCAGATCACTCCTGATTCAGGACATACACTCCTACAGGGAATTTAATAACATATTCAAAGGAAAAAGGCCAAGGCTGTGAGGAGACACCAAACCATGTCACACATGGAAAAGTAAAGAAACTAAAAATATTCAGCATGAATTGGGGGAAAAAATCTCAGACACAGATCCACGAATTCAGGGATGATATATGTTTTAACCACTTGTATGTTCACAATCTCTAACATAATGCCTAACACAGAGTAGAGTCTCAAAAATGTCCAAAAGGGAAAGGAAACAAGGGAAGGGGAGGGGGAAAGGAATGGAAGGACAAGAGAAATAAGAAATGGAAGGGAAAAATGGAAACAAAGCTTTTGTAAAGAAGGAGGGAGGAGGGGGTGAAGAGAGGGGAGGGGAATGGGAAAAAAGATATATCATATACAGGTACAAATCCCCTATGATGAATGTTATCACTATGTACATCTAAAATGTACCATTAAAATAAAATAAAATTTTATAAAATGTTTGTTAACATAATGGGTGAATGAATTAACGGAAGAAAAGATGAATGCATAACTTTAGTGCTGCTTAAGATGTACAAATGGTAATCATGTGAAAGAGATATTATTCTAATATTCTATGTAGCTCTAGGGGCAGAAGTTATAAGGTATCAAATATTAACTAAAAATGAGAAAGATATTTTTAAGAGTTATTGTGGTTCAGCAGGACACAGGGTTATCTTGAAAAGTCACAAACTTCGTAATAGTGGAAGTGTTTTCTTTTATTGACAATCAACACATAAGACAATTTTGCATGTTTGTTTCCCCTATAGAGGTAAAGAGCAGAAGAATAGAGAGGCTTGTTGTCTAAAGATCAAGCTAATGCTTCAAGTTTACACCATCATCCTTAACTTTTTGAGTTTAAACCGCAAATTTTATCTTAAAACACCCAAACTCAAATAGATGGTAGTTTGCTTGAATTTATGAATGTGATTTAGATTTTTCTAATCCAATTCTATCAAGACTACCTAAGTAGTCCACAGAATTGCAGACCAATAAATTGCTAACTAATACATCTGAAAAAGCAACAGATCAATGCTGTTGGTGGAAGTCTGGTTACCTTACTTATTTGCTTGGAACTTCAACTCTTATGATCCAAGTAACTGATCACTGCTCAATTCATATCAGCCTGGTTACCATTGTGGAGGGATGTGGATAAGACTAAGAATTCCGAACTTCAAAATACGAATAATGCCATGGACCCATCATCAGGCAAATACAATTGATCTTCATTATTTGCAAATTATGTATTTACTACATCACCTCCTCCCTAAGATTTGGTTGAAAACAACCAAATCAAATAATCATAGACTTTCACAGTAAATCATAGCCATATACACACTCAGAGAAGCAAAAGCTGAGGCACCAATGGGTACATTTCCAGATCAGACAAAGCAATGCTCAGCCTTCTTGATTCACCTCTCACACTATAAACAAGTGTTCTTTTCATGGTCTATCTATTGTCATGTCTTTCAAATTTTTGAATGTTTTTTCTTGGTAATTTCTCTATTTAAAATGGCCCCAAAGCATAGTCCTGAAGCGCTGTACAGTGTTTCTAAACGCAAAAGGTCATGCGATGCCTTATAAATAAAACATGTTTAGATAAGCTTTATTCAAGCATGTGTGTTGCTGTCTGTGGTGAGCACGACATTAATGAACCAACTAAATATATTAAATACGGTGTCTTTTAAAATAAGCATACATAAAACAAAGTATACATCAATGGGTTGATCAGTTTTCTGACGGGAATTTAACCTAACTCAGTAGTTTGAGCAACTTGGGGCATATAACAACTGCAAATAATGAGAATCGACTGTACGTGTTTTGAGATTCTCCTAATCATTACTGTATGAGGCAGAGTTTGTGCTCAACCACCTCCCATCTTACTCTGGCCTCTTGGAAATTATGTGCGCACATCTGCAACAGCCTGGGAGACAAGGGGCAGAGAGATCAAACAGAGGCTCCACAATCTCAAACCCGCCCTCAAACTGTAATGTCTATTGCTCTGAAAATCTCATAAAACCAAAGACCAGCAAATCCAAGCCCTTGTTCAGTCTTATCAAGCCCAGCCAAAGAGCCAACAGTCTTTCTGAGGATGACACTGTCTGTGACCTCGTCAGTCAGATTTTCTTCTTACCATCCGGGCTTTGAACTGGATAATAGGCTTCTTAGTGAAAAGAAAAGCTTTTCAAAGATGACTGTTTATGTTGAGAAATAAACCATTCTGGCAAAGGGCTTTGCAGTAGCAGGCAAGCTATAGAGAAAGAAAGTGGGATCTGTCCCGGTATTGAAAAAGGACATTGTGCAGTTCCAGTCACAGCTGAGCCATAGCAAGTGTGGTATTCCCTGAAGGCTGAATGGGCCCTGGCAGAGTCGAAGCACTGGGTCTCAGGAGCCTCCCTTTCCAACAGGGAAACCAGTAAGACCTAGAGGCTGAAGAATTGCTCCCCATGGATAGAGTCAACAAATAACCACCACAGTCATGGGGAGAAAACTCCCTCCACCACAGCTGAGAAACACAAGCACAGCCCACCTGGAAAGACGTCCAACTAAGACCAATTAGCCACTGAGCTTCCAAAAGCTTCAGATCACAGTAGTTGCCACAGACACATGCCACCCACTACCGAGAGAAAACTTTCTAAAGAAATGAAGGGATTTTTTTAAGAGCACTTGACAAAAGGTACTAAAATACTCAGAAAAAGAGTCTCAAGTCAGAGCTGTCAAAGGCATCAGAATAAAGCACTGCAAACACATGCACGGATTTCCTGTGCTTCTTTGAACCAGACCACACTGCCATCTACTGAACAAGAATGCCCTTTCCCTTGGCCTTGGCTATACCAAATATTTCCTGAATATTCTTATTGAGAAATGTGCCCATTCTTTTCCCCCTCCTCAAGGCAGCTTGGCAACTGGACAGCCAGCCCCCTTCTATGAGCCAGAAGCACCAACTTCTCCAGCACCCACCCACCAGAGGACTCTTGAAGTAATTGGGTGGCAAGCCAGCAGCATTAGACACTGACTCATTTGTTCCATGACAGAAGTTGGGGGAGGCAGCGTCCAAATGAATGTGAAAAGATGCACAGCACACCAAAAACAACTGAATCACAAGGCAACCACAGGGAAGAAACTGCCGACAAGCATTTGAAGCAAGGCATCCGGAACTATGAATCATGCAGCATAACAGCTGGGTACCAAATGATTTGTAAATCTAGAGGATTCAGAAATAACTTTGCAGGAACAACCCACATGAGATCAAACTCTGTGCTCAGATCCCCTGGACTGAAGGAACTGAAAAGCAGCAAAGGACATGGGATTCACGTCTTCCCAAACTGTTACTTGGCGTCAAGCAAGTAACACAAATAGTGTCCTGGTTTTCAAGCCGGAAATACCAAATTACAGGGGAAAATAGTCTAGGTTCCCCTGGATACTGGGGATTGAACTGGATACTGAGACTGAAAAGTTGATATTTCCATTTTCCATAAGAATTAAGCCTTTCCTAAGAATGTTAGTAAAAATTATTTGTCTTCTCAAGACAGAAACAAGAGAGAAAGAAAGAAGAAAGAAAAAGAAAGAAAGAAAGAAAGAAAGAAAGAAAGAAAGAAAGAAAGAGAAATTGCCTAGTGTGATTCATCTAGTCTGATACTCCTGTTCCACAAATGAATGGGCTGGAATAAGAAAAAAAAAAAAGAAATTCTTCATCCAACTTCTTCCTTCTATCATTTATTGAAGAGAATCAATACCCTGTCGTACTAGGGTTTAGCATGTTCTGGAGAACATAAACAAAATGTAAGACACAAGTTTTGCCTTCCAAAGTTTCTCATACAGTCTAGCTGTAGATTCTGATAAAAGGATCCTTGTAAAGCATCACAATTTTCTGTGGATCTGCCCATGACAGCAGTTATACTTGTAGCATTACTGATTTTGAAAAGTGGTAATGGTCAAAAGAGTCTATGAATTCAGTTGTACTCTTAAACACACTTGTGTGTAAATAAAGCCTATACATGAATCTGAAAAGTTGTATAAATGCATTTTTTGAGAAATTCTTTATCTAGTCCCCAAAAGATTCTTGGTGAAATTGCCCAGACAATACCTTTTAGCTACAGTACATAGGAAGGCATCACTGCTACAGAGGGAAAACCTAAAAATACCACAGCCAGATCCAACTGAATATTTTCATCTACCTGGCAGAGGTTATGGTTTACTGATAATTAAAAGGTAATTATCATTTAACAGGCTCAGAAAGCATCTACTGGGGCTCTACAAAGAATGATGCTAAGTGCCGCAAAGGAAACAATAAAGTATACAAACTCTGTCTTAAAGGGTAAGATATACTAATACATGAATATATAAAGATTTAAATCAGTCAGGATGATGGCTCATGCCTGTAATCTTAGCACTGTTGGAGGCTGAGAGAGGAGGATCACAAGTTGAAGCCCACCATGAGCAACTGAGTGACTCGGGAAGACCTGGGGATGTAATTCAGCGTGAAGGCCCTGCGTTCAATCCCTGGTCCCACAAACAAAAGAAAGAGAAAGGGAGAGAGAGAGGGAGAGAAATCCTAATATCTAAGCAAATTAGCAATTTAAGAAAATATTTATCCAAGTAATATGTAACCAAGTGCCAGATAACAATGGAATGAACTATTTGGTCCGTAGTCATCAAGAAAAGATTCCTGGAGGATGTGAACCTTAACTGGGATTTTTAGCCATGGGTTAGTTAAAATGTAACTGGAATATAATTTTGATACATTAAACTATTAATCTCGACCATGAAATTTATCTGAAGGGGTTTATTAGGAATATCAAGCACCACAGAGTCTACAAAACAAAGAGTCCCTCTAAGCTGATATTCTCAGAACTTTCACAGCATGGCAATATCAAACTTGCTTTCCCTCAACTCCATTTCATAGTGCTTTTCCTGGCTGTTTAGTGGCTCAAAAATATTATAATTTTATGAACGCAACCTCCCAAAACACAGAAAATACACTCAGAAGAAAATCTTCAACAGAAGATGAACCTGGCCTCGATCCACATTTTTTCAAATCTCATGTTTCTATACACAGGCAAAGCTAGGAACCATTAAATGCCAAAGAGTGACCAGGGAAAGCAAGTAATGACCTGTTCTGGCTGAGGAGCCTTGCATTCAGGGAAAGGAAACACACATTGCAGAAAATTAAACCGTAATATAATCCTTTTAATCCTGATCCTCCAGGAGAATTCGGGAGAAGAACACAGGGACAAAAAGAAAAGGTCTGGGTTAGTTTGGCCTGAACAAATACTGGCTTTGAAGGGCAAAGGGAGAGCGCAAGTGGAGAAACAGGACTTGGCTTTCCTGGTAAAGCCTGATTTTACGATGCAGGAAACAGTTTTTAAATTATACATGCACCTCATTCTGTACAGCACAGGGCTGCTGACTCTGTCTGAAGTATAAAAGTGGCCACATCCCCAAGAAGGAATTACCCTTTAAGTAGAATATTAAGTCGTTGCCCTTTTGAATTTCTCAAAGATGATCCACCGAAATTTCCCATAGCAATAATAAGACTGCTGGGTAGTCTGTGCTGACAGGAAGATCTTCCTTTAAGCAAATCGAACGTGTGATTTTGTTTCCTTGAATAAGAGATCATGTGAGGCAATTATCAGATTTGCAAAACACTCTTTGCTGCAAATAAGAGCAATAATAATATCAATCATTATTGTTGCTATTGTTCTTTCCTCAAAGCAAGGGACTAAATGTTTGGTGGACTACGGCCAAACCATGCTGAACACACCTGATCTCATCTAAATGTTCGGAGGCAATTATCCCCCACCCCACCCCCTAAAATTCACTCGAGGCAATTGCACAAAATGAAATCTGGAGGTGAAGACAAGAAGAGCTGGTTATAAGTTTTCTATCTTTCACTAAAAATAAAACAGAAACTGTAAAGTAAGTGAGGAAGGCCAGTCATTAGGCAAACCAGTAGGACTGCACAGTTTGCAAGGGAGTCCAACTAGTAGCAAATTCAGGCAGACTGGAAGTAAGGAAGGATCATGACAAAGACAGAACGAATGGGTATAAGTGCACAGGACATAATCAGACAGGTGATTGTCGAGCAGGTTGATAAAAGGGTGCTATAGAGACAGGCAACAGGTAAAAATCTTCCCATGCAGTATAAAATCTTCTAGGGAAAAAACATATGCATTTATTTTTTTAAGAAATTTTAAAATGATCATTTCTTTGGTGGGTCTTTAGGCACACTGTTTTGAAATTTAAAATAACATTCAAGGCACGCTATTTCAATGTTTATGAAAGAGTGGCATGAATTAAAAATAAATACTTTATTTCCTTGGGAAAAGAGATCATATTTAATTCTACTTTTTATTCCTAGCACCTAGTACAGAGTCTAGATAACAAACATGTGTTCAGTAAAAGTCTGAGTTGGGAAGGAGAATAGATTAGGATGAATGAATGATAAGAAACTTGAATCAACAATAAAAGGAGTCGTACTAGCAAACCCGAAATGTTGTGTCTTCTTACTGCTGTTATGATATATCATGTTTTCACTGAAAGCATTTAGTAGAGTAAATATAGAAGGGCAATACTCTCCCTTTGCCTCTCTGGGGTTCTGGGTGGTTCTACAAGATGAGTTCTGATCAGTGAGTTGTATTGTTAAGCCAGAGAGTTGTCATTGTGAAAACTGTCAGAGTTGCCTTTTCCTCCACCATGTTCCAGACAGATGCTTCTCTACCAGCCCGAGTCACTGAATGAGACGGACAGCCATGCAGAGTGGAGGGTCCAGAAGACCTGCAACAGCTGGAACGGGAAGAATATAAACCTCTGACGTTTGAAACCGCTGAGATTCCATCATTCTTTATTCCTGAAGTACAATCTAATCTATCGTATACAACCGGGTTTACTACAGTCAATGTAGTTCGTATCCCTTAAGGAGCTCTGGCCTGGTCTCCAAAGGCCAGAGGTTAATTGCAGCTAGCAATTAATATTCCATTAAGAATGAAATAGAGATTAGAAGACTTGTGTTTAATCACTGAAAGTACGAATAAAGAAAAAGAACATTAAAAGAGGGAGATATAAGCCGGCAAATACAGTGATTCTAACATGAAAACCAGAGACAAATTTTGAACAATTTCAGGGGGCAGGGAGAGACTCTCACCATCCCTTCCTGTAACGGAACTCCGTTAAATACAGAGGGAAATGTCTTGAGAAACTAAAATAGCAGACCACACTCAAGATGGCCTACTGAAAATAGATTATCCTTGAGACAGCGATAGGAATTCCTTAGAGGGAAAGTGTGAAGGAAGGGGAATTCAATAAAGATGTGTCCGTGAGTCATTGGAAAGCTAACACAGTAATCCTTCTCTCTTACAGCACTTAGCATTACAGGAAGTTCTTTCATGTGTATTTCTTCACTTGAGCCCCACAAGTAACCTAACAGATACACAGTACAGTAAATATTATTTATATTTAATTATAAAACATAGGCCCAGCTAGGCTGTGGGTTGTCTAAAATAAAATATCTAATACATGATAAAGATGCAATTAGAACCTGTATTTTCTAATGTGTACTTCATGCTGCTTGAAAAACACACGTGTTTCTGGAAAAAAAATATGAAGTCATTTACTTGATATAAACCATTCTGGCAGAAATAAAATCATATCATTGGCTTCCTGAAATCCCTTGTGATCTAAGTGTAAGTTTTATTTCCTTAACTACAAGCTGAACAATAGTGAAATTTATATTCTGTCTGAAGATGAGACTCTTTAACAAAGATGCCGTATACTATGCATTAAACATGCAATCTTGTTAATCCATTTCTCAGCTGATGATGGTTCCGGATATAAATTAGCACTGTGCTTTTTCAGATCCAACAGATGTTTCTGGGTGTTTATTTTCATAATTTTTTCTCATTTGAGGCATTACATGTAGAAAGCAGGCAGTGTATACACTGATGGGCCACTTTCCTTACAACAGAGCCTAGAGATTAGAACATCAGGCCCATTAGCTAGGACTGTCTGGATAAAGTTCTTAAATTTGTGTCGTATATCTATTCATCAGCAATGCCCTACCCCACAACTGGTATCTATTTTTTAGGAATATGGAATACCTGCAACAAATTAATGGGTTTTCTTTCCCGCACCACCAATCAGGTACAACCCTAAGATGTCTCTATTTCTAGGACTCAGTGTAAGTTTTTAATTAAATTTATGGAAGCAGTTCTGTAGCATTCGTTGAGGTAATCTCCAAGATAGTCTTGACAGAGGAAGTATTGCTGACTTTGCCAATCAATACTCAAAAACCAGATACATAGCAGAAAGAAAAGGGTTCATACTGAATTCAGATGTATGAAGTCAGCGTAGCTTATTCGTTTATTCTATCGCTAATCTAATATTCCTCAGATGCCCTCATGCATTTGGTAGAAGAGAAATTTTATCTAGTTCTATTTGTTCACTTCAGCCCAATCTAATAATTTAAATTCTAAGTAACTCAGTCTCTTCAGATAAATTTACAGTATTTAAAATAGTCTCTCCATCCCCCTGCTCACCCCTAAGAAAACACCTAGGCTTCAAGAGAGGGCTTTCATATGAGTAAGAAAATATTAAACTGGGCCCCTTCAATCTATTTAATCAGATAGCTTGAAAGGCTAAGAATAAAAATTAAGTGGGCAAGTCTGCCTAACTCTAAAATTAATCTCTTGAACCACCGATGCAAGAATTTTGAAAAAGATGCACCAGTCCTGTTTTGCAACCTTATACACCTCTGGCATAAGTGAGCTGAATTTGAAGAGGAGTTGGAAATTGGAAAGAAACAATCTTTTTCAGGGCTATTACTCTCCAGTCTCTCCTTAAGAGAGGGGAGTTGGAATTTTCCTCTTACACCAAGCCAATTGAGGGACACCTCAAGAACAGAGGTTCAAAAGATTAATTTTATATTTTGTCCACTGCTATTTGGGGGTCAAAGGAGTCTAGTGTCTAACTTGGAAATCTAAAGAGCAAGAGTCGAGGTTGGCTAGTTCCTCTGAGAGGCTGGCACACTAACCATGACCTATACTTTCAGCATTTGTTCACGTAAGTGATACGTCAGTACCCACTTCAGACCATATATTAATTTCCTATTTCTCCACTAACAAACTGCTACGAACTTAGTAACTTGACACATATCTATTATCTCACAATTCTGGGAGGCAGAAGTCCCCAATGAAGCTAACAGCATCAGTCAAGGTGTCGGTGGGGCTAATTCCTTCCAAGGGCTCCGCGGGAGAATCTGTTCCTAATCTCCTCCTGCTTCTAGAGACTGCTGGCATCCCTCGACTTTGGCCACATCACTCCAATCTCTACTTCCACGGGCACACTACTTCCTCTTGCCTCTGATATTCTGCTTCCATCTTATAAGGAAATTTGTAATTGCATTAACCCCTCCAAGATAATCCATGGTAATCTCCTGATTTCACAATTGTCAATCACATCTGCAAAGTCTCATTTATCTTTTTCTTTTTGGTTTTTCTGAGACAGGGTCTCACTGCATAGTTCAGGCTCTCCTTGAACTCACTATGTAGTCCAGGTTGGCCTTGAACTTAAAGTGATCCTCCTACCTCAGCCTCCCAAAGTGCTGGGATTACAGACTTGTGCCTATATGCCCAACTGTTCCATTTATCTTGTAAGGTAGCATACTCTCAGTTTCTAGAGATCTGGACATTGATATCTTTCAGAGATCATTATTCAGCCTACTACAGAGCAAAAGCGAGCTTCCTTCAACTCTCTTCCCCGAGAGGCCTTCCACCCTTGAATAATAGAACCTTAGAAGAAAGCTGGAGCTATATTATCCAAGTCAGAATTTGACAGACATGGGAGGTGGTTCCTTTATGGCCATCCAGAAGAGACACTTTTACCTTTGTTAAAGAGCTTGCACATAAGAGATCATCAAATAACTCATGAAGACAGCTCCAGAGTCAGGCTTACATACTTGTCAGTCAGGACATCGAAGTCAGACCACAGTGATGCCTTTAAGGTGAGACTTACCTTGTTCCTTGCTTCTCACTCTGCTGCCCACTGTGACCTGAAAAGTTCATAAATCCTGGCTATCAAACTGGAGGAAGGGGTGTGAGGAGATGCACAATGAGAAGAGTAAAGAAAGTAAAATCGTGTCCTCCTTTCTACTACAGGTTTCCAAGTCCGAAATAGACTTTCAAGTCTGAAAAAAGTCTGAAAAGCTTTCACTTCAAGTGAAATTTAGAATATTGACTATTTCATGGGACTTGACATTTTAATTATGGAAATGAGAAAATTCTAATGCAAAATGCAACCAGAGGATTTTAATTATCCAAGAGCTCTAGGATTTGCCAAATTTTCCTCCAGTGGCAAAGAAAGAACCCAAATAGCAAGTAGGCTTCGGCAGACTGTGAGGGAGATGGGAAGAACACAGATGCTTTATGGACTCATTTTACTGAGTTCTATTTTTTTCACTGTAATCATTATACAACCTGCGACCCAATGACCTGTTGGGGAGGCTCGCGGTTGTGCAGATTCCTGTACTGCCCTCCAACCTCCTGATTCCTTGGGTCTCTGTGGCAACATGCCTTTCTGCCTGGTCACTGCTCACTCTGCTGCTATTTGTTGATGAAGTCAGAGATTGATGAACCTGGAGACATTTTTTGTTAGCACGGTCAGGGCCTGATAATTTTTCCTGGCAATCAGTCTCCACTATGGCATTTGTTGGCACAAGGGCCAGCACAATGTTTGCCTGTGGCTCACATTTGGTCTCAGCTCAGGCTAACCCCTCAACAACCCTCATCTAGAGAGCCACTTAAGGCCTGCCACTGAATCCCTCTAGCAGACTCCCTAGCCAGACTCTCAGCTAACTTCCATCTGCCCTTCTCCCTGGAATCGTAATCAACTCTCTGGTTCCCATGACTACATAAGGAAAAGAGAGAAGTCTAAGAGCAGGGCCAGCTATATATTTGTGAGGACTAAGTACAAAATGAAAATGTGAGTCTACTTGTTAAAAATTAAGAATTTCAAAACAGTGTAAGCAGAGCATTCATGAATCTAAGTGTGGTGCTTGCGTGTGAAGCCCTGCGTGACTGCTGTACCACCACCTTTACACCAGTGTGGCCTTTCCAGCCGAGGAGGTAAAAGGCAATGTAATTAAGGGAGAAACAATATCGATGGGCTATTCTTAAACACTAATCCTGTGTTTTAAACACCTCAGCTTTATAAAGCACTTTTTAACTTTTGGGTTTAATATCTATATATTTCCATTTGTTCTTTGTGGTATCTTCAAACAGTAGGTGAGCATGACTTTTGTTTTATATTTGAAGAATTTGAGGCTATGAGGGGTAAAGAATTTACCCAAGAATACGCAGTTGAGCAGAAATTAAGAAGATATACAAGCCCTGATTAGTCTGACTATAATTGTAGTTAGTAAATTCCATGCCTTCATTTTATTCCATTATCAGAGTCTTAAGATTTATATCGTGTGAATCAAGAATTTTGCTTACTTTCCTGTCTTTGTACAACACAGTCCCATCGGTCCCTTGGTGAGTGTGCAATCAGTGTAGACCTGCCTCCTCACTGCCACTGCTCCTCGTCTTTACATCCACATTCTCTTCCTCTACCCTCTTGCCCGCATACTATACAGTGCTTGAGACTGGGTCAGCTACAATTCAACTACCACTTAACAAATGTACTAGTCAGGAGTAGATGTAGAGAAACAATTAAGGAGACACCAAATGACCATTTGGATGATAGGGGTGCAGAAAGATACACTGGCCAGTAAAATACTCTTTCCACTAGACGACTGACAGCTTAAACCCTGCTGTGAAATGCTTTCTTTTGGGCTTTGTCAGCTTATTCAAATGCAAGGTCCTTGGTATAATGATACTGTAATACATTAAGTTACTCAAACTCTGCTAAGAACATGTTCTAATTACTTCATAAGACCCAGGTTTTGTTGGGATATAGAAAGTATGTGTGTCCCCACCCCCACCAAAAGCTGAGGGAGAAACCCAGTAGGAGCAATCGGGAGAAATGTGTTCTCCTGTACCTACTTCCCAGTTATGCCTGTCGGTCTTCTTCATCTCACAGAGATCCCAAGTGACAGGAACGCAGATATGTAAGAAGCCAGCATCCATCCAGGAGTGATGGCACAGTCCTGTAATCCTGGCTCTCTGGGAGGCTGAGGTAGGAGGAATGCTAGCTCAACCCCAACCTCAGCAGCTTAGCAACTCAGTGACAGCCTGTCTCAAAAAAAAAAAAAATAAATAAGCATGAGAATGTAGCTCAGTACAAAGGCTCTGGGTTCAATCCCCAGTAACACACACACACACACACACACACACACACACACACACACACACACAAAGCCAGACTCCTGTAAGGTAAATGTATTTTAACATGCCTTTGTGTCATGATTAATTCCATTCTCCCAAATGGAAAGGGAAGCCTGCAACTTTGATGCCCCTAACTCATTAGGGCAATTTTTAAGGACTCACTTTGGAGGCTCCATTTAAATTTCCTCACATTTGCTAAAGGGGATAAACCTCTGAAAAGGAATCCCAGTTCTGTAGAGATGAAAAAAATCAATAGAAGTTTACAAAACATACAGTCAAAATTACACATAAAAGGCTCTCTCCAGGACTATGTTTTTTAAAGATAAATATATACTTGACAAGAAGAGTATTCAAATACTGATCAGGTAATAGTTGCAGTTTTCTCAAATGGTTGGAAAATTAAAATAGTATGGGCTAAGGGTGTAAACACTCTGATTTACAACGTAACATCACTGAATTAATAAAAACCTGATATCGTTAGTATTCCAGGGGCCTCTACAAAAATGTGATATACAACTAAAATAGGTAAGAGATTTTGTTAAGGCTGAAACATTTTAAACACTTCTCCCTAGAATAACTGCCACAGTACAAAGCATATCAGGGTTGACTTCTTTACAAAAGATGCCAAAAGCTTCTTTCATTGCTCTGTGGCAGCCATATTTAACTAAGTAACACTCAAGCCCCCAGGTTTTTACAGAACTACCACCTACACAATTCCCTTCCTCAGAAACAATTACCCTTTCTCCTCTTCTGGCAGGAATCTCGAATATCTGCAGTATATAGTTCAGGGATAAAAGCAGTCCAGCTCTGCAGGTAAAGTCAGTATCGCACCAGCTAGAAGCACCTAGGGACAAGCAGATAAGTCAGTGTCCTTATCTGCAGCAGGAAGTCTTGTAAAGTCAGAGATTTCAGAAAAGTATCCAAGCCACACAGTTCTACCCTTTGAGGCCGCAGCCCAGGAGCATCTAGTATAAAAATAGACACACACATCTGTTCCTAGTTACAGACCAAGCACCCCTAAAGACTGGCTGATTCGTAACTACCAATGAAACTGAAATAGGCAATTTGAGACCTGAGATTTAAGGTGTTCCTCTCAGAAGATAAGGTCAGTACTAAATAAGAGCCCCTTAAGCTACTGTATTCTGAACTCTCTGCTTGAAAACAATGTCCCCTAGGGGTACAGACCAGATTTTATTCATCACTTAGGGCCTGACACCAACTAGGTGATCAGTAAATCAACTGATGATGAGGAAGCCCAGCCTCTGTTCCAGCGCACCTCATAGTTACCAGTCCTCACAACTATATTTTAACCAGTGGGAAAAAAGAGATGTCTAGTGGCATCATAGCTTCAAGATAATTCCATAGAAGGATGGAGATGTGTTTGGATGCTCTCTCCCTTATTGAAACCAGTAATGGTCAGAGGACTACACAGGAAAATGAGTACAATGTAGTATGCAAACAAGCCAGATCTCGGGTACTACACACCAAGGCTCTGCACAAATGCGTGGAAGCCGCAGTGGAACTTAAGTTTCAAGGGATTGTGCAGGCTCGAGTGAGGAGTATGTCAGTGGTAATCAGTATGAACCAAAATTAAAGAATCCTCCCTGTACAGCTTGTTGTGCACTAAACTCCTAGAACCACTGCATGATACAAGAGGTAGGTGCATAGGAGAAACTCCCAGTAATGACTGAGGCTGAACTTCCAACCTGCGTGATAAATTGGAGGTTCAGAGTAGAATAAATTTGATTTGAAGTAAATATACAAAATACTTCTCCTATACCTGGGTTTATTAAATAAAATGTATACTCATCACACTATCTTTACTAGGCCTCTCCCCCATCAGACCCTGGTTCAGACCCACCGAGTATCTGAAATATAGAGGCTTCATGTCCTTGAGAGTTGCACAAGATGCGTCATTCATCCTAAGTAAACTCACAGTAAAAAATATTGAGCTCTAAAATTAGTCATTTCACTCAGACAAATCCGTATTGTGAATAAGAAGGTGTAATATAGATCCCTCTCAGTCTTCACTAGTGTGGCTTATGCTTTGGACTTATATTCACAAATGTCTCAATCCAGGACCAAGGCAGGGGAGTGAGCACAGGGGATTTCTCCAACTAGGCATTAGACAAAATCTAGCTGGATTACCTGAAGTTTTCTTGAGGTTCCTGAGCTAGAGCTAACCGTAAAACACCAAAGTGGGGAATATGTAGACTTTGCACAATCACCTGCTTATTAGCTTCGCTTCTGGGACTGCTAAAGAAACCACAGCGAGTCAAATTAGCACACGTAATATGCACCAGTGTAGTCCCAAGCTCTCGCAACAGCTCGATTAACATTAACAGCAAAACGAGGCAAAGAAGGATTAAGGGATAAACTATTCAGCCTTTAAGGTATGAATTAAATCAATTGATTGGTAACTAAGCCTTAGTTTATGCTGTTCCCTGCCAGAAATACCCTGCCCCTCTCTCAGGCTGCGTTCATCTTCCAAATCCTAGCTCCAACTTTATCATCTATGTGAGGTTTGAAGTGCTCTTTGGAGCTTGTGTTATGCACTCAAAGTCTTGCAAAACTGCCTTATTCTATAAGTCACTAATTGCTGCATCCATGTGAAATATAATTTCTTTGATCACAAAAGCTGGAGCTTTTATTTCTTGTATATCCCTTTAATTAGAGACCCTTCAATTAATGGATTTCATGAACAACTAAAGTCTCTGCAAAAAGATTATACGGAATCTCATAAAAGGTTGCAAAATTTTTATTTGGCTAAATAAGGAGATCTTAAAAACAACTACCAACATGAAAGGTGAACTAGATAATAAGGAGTAACAAGAACCAACTTTCCCCCTGAAACACCAGAAAACCTGGCACAAATGCATTTACAATCTTTATGAAGCAACAGAAAACAAGGTAGCAAAAACTTGTGGAGCCAAAAATTGAAATGAATAGACACTTCTCAAAATAGGAAGTATGAATGACCAATAAGTACATGAAAAAAAATTCAGCATCTTTGACCATTAGAAAAATTCAAACCAAAACAACTCCGTGATTCCATCTTATTTAGAAAGAATAGCTATTACCAAGAATGCAAAAAAACAACAAATGCTGGTAATGTTGTGGGGAAATAGAAACCTTTCTACATTGTCAGCGGGAATGCAAACTAGTACAACTATTATGAAATAAGCAATGGAAATTCCTCGAAAAACTAAAACTGGAAATTCCATTTAACATATCAATACCTCTTCTGGTTATCTTCCTCAAAGAGTTAAAGTCGTTGTATTACAGTGATACAAGCATACCCATGTTTACAGCACTGAAACAACTGAAGGAAAAGAGCGCCATCTCATAGGAATCAGGAGATAATAATATTTTAAAGTGAACCCTTCAACAAATGGTGCCAGGGCTGGGCGTGGTGGCACACACCAGCAATCCCAGAACTCAGGAGGGGAGGCTGAGGCAGGAAGCTTCACAAGTTGCGAGTTCAAGGACAGCCTGAACTATTTAGAACATATCTCAAAAAAAAACAAAAACTAAAAATAAAATGAACAAAACAAATGATGGCCAAACAAATGGACATCGCTATATTTTAAAGAATGAATCTGGGTCTGGGAATGTAGCACAGTACTAGAGCACTTGCTTAGCATGCACAAAGTTCTACATTCTATCCCCAATATTGCCAAAAAAAAAAAAAGAAGTCTAGCCACTGAGCATATAAGCTTTACAAAATTTAACTCAAAATGGATCACAGGACTAAATATAAAATACAAAACTATAAACTCCTAGAAAACAACATAACAGAAGAGCTAGATGACCTTGGATCTGGCAATGACTGTTTAGATACAGCTCAAAGACATGATCGAAGAGAGAAAATTTGATAAGGTGGACTTAATTAAAATTAAAAATTCTGCTCCATAAAAGAAAGTGTCAAGAGAATAAGAACACAAGCTGCAACACTGACCAAAAGAAAGTATTTGCAAAAGACACACTGATAAAGGACTATTATCCAAGGGGCTGGGGATTTAGCTCAGTGATTAGAGTGTTTGCCTTGTAAGCACAAGGGCCTGAGTTCGATCCCCAGCACCACCAAAAAAAAAAAAAAAAGGACTATTATCCAAGAAAATGCAAATAATACTTAAAATTCAAGAATAAAAAAAAACTTGATTTTAAAATGGGTCAAAGACTTGAACAGACACTTCACTGGAGAGGTTACATGGATGGCAAATAAGCTCATGAAAAGATGCTCAACATCATATGTCATTATGGAATTGCAAATTAAAGTAAGGAGACACCATTTCACACATACTAGAATAGCCAAAATCCAAAGTACTAACAACAGAAAATTCTGGAGAGCTATAGAACAGCAGGAACTCTCATTTACAACTGTTGAAAATTCAAAATGGGGAGCTGGGGATTTAGCTCAGTGGTTAGAGTGCTTGCCTCACAAACACAAGGCCCTGAGTTCAATCCCCGGTACCGAAGAAGAAAAAAAAAAAAAAAGAAAATTCAAAATGGTACAACCACTTTTGAAAACAGTTGTTGGTTTCTCACGAAACTAAACATACTCTTACCATAAGATCCACTATCATGCCTCTAATATTTACCCAAAAGAGGTGAAAATGTATATCCACACAAAAACTTGCACATAGAACATGGTGACACATTCCTATAGATCCAGTTACTAAGGAAGTTGAAACAGAAAGATCACTTGAACTCAGGAGTTCAAGGCCAGCCTTAGCATTACAGCAAGACCTTGTCTCTTAAGGGAAAAAATACACCCAGCACATAGATGTCTACAGAAGTGTATTAATAAGTTCCAAAACTTGGAAGTGATTGAGATTCTTCAATAAATAAACGGACAAATCTACTGTGGTACAGCCAGACGATGACTATTATTCAGCACTAAAAAGAAATGAGTTCCTAGGGAAAACAGGTGAAATTGTTATAGAATACAACCAATGCCTGTGGGGAGGGGTACAGAGCATGTCCGGTTAGTTCAGCTAGTCCTGTTATTTACCCTCTTTACGAGCAGGGCTCAAAGTTCAGCATGTATTGGCACATTCCTCCAGTTGTTTTAAAAATGCAGGTTGCCTTCATGTCCTCCTCTGCGTGCAGCTGCCTGCAAGTACCTCTGCCTGTGACAGTTGGAGCTTATGGTAGGGGTCCCACCACACCTTTGACCTCATAGAGTCCCAGATTTCTACCTTAGCCAGGTGGAGAAGTGGGGGCGGGTCAGGCAGAGAGAAGAAACCTGGGACAGGATTGGGGTGGACTGGCCCCGGCAGCTGCGTGTGGCTGGAGCAGGGTGGTGCTAGGAACAGTCTGGGAGCTGAACGGGCACAGGCAGTGGCCTAGTCCCAAAGGACTCTTCTTGCTGGAAGGGAGGCCCTGAGAGGCTGGGGTGACAGCACCAGGCATGGCCCTCTGAGGCTTGCGCCTCTGTTTGTGGAATGGGCAGCGGGGCTCCAGGCAGGAAAGCCGAAACGTGGAGGAAGGGATGGTGGAGGACTTTGACTTTCAGCCCTGACCCCTTTCTGAGCCACTTCCTGCAAGTCCGCTCCAGATGCCTATTCATTCATTTACTCACAAATTCATTTCAACAAATACTTATTGAGTGACTACTATGTATATGCCAGACATTGAGGCCCTGGGGTCACAGGAGTAAACAAAATAAAGACTTAGTACTGCCAAAAAAGAAAAAAAAAAAGAAATGAGTTATCAAGCCATGAAGACATGGTGGAAACCTAAGTATATATCACTAAATGAAGGAGGCCATTCTGAAAATGTGACATACTGTGTGATTTCAATTATGTGACATTGTAGGGAAAAAGGCAAAACTATGAAAACAGTAAAAAGACCAATAGTTGCCAGGGATTTGGGGATAGGTGAAATGAATAAGTAGAACACAGAGAATTTTTATGGCAGTGAAAGTATTCTGCATGGTACTTCTTTGGTAAATGCATGTCACTGTACATTTGTCAGAACCAATAGAATGTACAACACCAAGAGTGAACTCTAATGTAAACTATGAAGCAAAATTCATAGTGATGATGATGTGTCAGTGTAGGACCACCGGGTGCAGCAAACTTACCATTGTGGCGCAGGATGTCGACAGTGAGAGCAGTGCTACATGTGAGGGAGTAGTAGCCATTTGGAAACTCTCAGTATTGTCCCAAATTTGATGTGAACTTTGAACAGCTCTAAAAAATAAAGTCTACTAAAATGAAAAAAAGTGAACCTTGACCTCTACCTAAAAACCACACATGAAATTTAATTTTGATAGATAACACATTTAAACATGAAGGTTAAACTGTAAATCTTTTAGAAGAAAGCACAGATAAATATTTTATCACCTTGGATAGACAAATTTTTCAGATGGGACACAAAAATACCAAACATGAAAGAGATACTGATAAATTATTTTTCATTAATTCAACAACCTCTGCTTATGAAAATATGCCACTAAGAAAGAAAAGAAAAACAATTTTGATATCAAAAACATGATGTATTTAAGCCCCTGGAATGCCCTGCCTGACAAGAATGTCTTTGTATTCTTGGTGCTTTCAACTAAATCAGACATAATATGCAAACAATGTCATTTATAGTGAACACTTGGGGCCCTGGGACATAGTGTGTTAGTTTTACAAGCTACGGTGGAGTGGGATGCTGGAAACTGAATAGTTAAAGTTGGTCATATGGGAATTCTATTCATGATACTGAGCCCCAGTAGAACCTTGGCCACAAAGTCTCAGATGAGCCATCCTGCTTGACAATACTTTTCACATGTTTTCACATAAGTGTTATCTGTCTGACTACACTGGAAAGACAAAGGGAGGCTGTGCTTGTTTCACCTGAAATCTGCCCTATGTACTTTTCCCCTTTGCTGACTAAAATCTGTATCACTTCACTGTAATGAACAATAACAATGACAGCTTTTTTCAGTTCCATGAAACCTATAAGAAAATCATCCGAATGGAGAGTGGTCTTGAGGACCTGGACAATGTTTTTTTATTTTACTCATATAAAAGATAAAATGGTACTCTGTTGATAAATCTATCACTCACCAGAAATGAAATTAATTTACTGCTATAACTAACCATTTTGACAAACTAAGAAAAGACAAGTGTGAAAATGAGAGGGTTTTTTTTTTTTTGGTTTTTGGTTTTTGTTCGTTTGTTTTGGTGCTGGAGATCGAACTCAGGGTCTTTCACTTGCTAGGCAAGCACTCTAACCACTGAGCTAAATCCCCAGCCCAAAACGAGAGTTATTTATATCAGACAAATGGGAGATAAGTCTACACAATTGCCCAAAGGCAAACTACTAGTGGTTCTGGAAGGGAAACAAAGTACCCTGGCATTTTTAATTAAAACCGGGCTGCTTCCTGGAATGCACAGATTTTTTTCACTTCTCTCTCAACAAAGACTAAAGCCACATTTTTAAGTGTTTATAAAATTTAAAAAATCCATTCCTTAAATTTGAGCATCTATTAAAGTATATTATTTTACTTTTATGGGGCTTCCCCTGACATCCATTTGTAATTGAAATTTTCACAGTTAAATTATCTCATAGTAAAAAGAAAAGTTGATGGCAGAAAGTTAAATTTTTAACTGAGTTTTGACTTTCTGGAAATTTTTTAACACTACATCCTATTTTCATCATCCAAATTTATTATAAAATATTCTGGCCTATACAATTAGACATAGAGAAAAGTAGAAAATCCAAGCAATGAGAACACAAAGTAGGAGTAAAACCAATGTAGTTTCCTGAAATTCCTACCTCCCTAGTATCTCACGGGCCTAAGAACACTGTGCCACTTACGGTAAAGTGATACAGCAACAGTCTTGACCTTTGTCACCTTTCCATGTCCTTTCTTTCAAGCTTCCTTAAACTTCTTGCCTTTTTGGGCAAATTGCTACTCAGAATGCTCCCCTAACTGTTTGAAAAGATGGCACTACAGCTATCCAATTTGTCTCATTTTCATCAAATATTGCTTAACTTGCTTCTTATCTTTTTTTCAGGATCCTGTACTCTCTGCCTTTTGTCCCTGGGTGGTAACAGGTTTATCAGATAGGGTCAGTAGATTCTGTCGCCAAACCAAGCACTCAAACTTTACCATCCAGTTCAGCATTATACCTTATTAACTCTAGGATAGTTTTCCAGCAGGTAGAGTGTTCTGGAAAAAGAGGAGCAAACACGTGGTCTGAAGCCCCAACCAAAGTCAACTGAGAAATGGATTTGTTCTCCCACTCAACTATTGTTGTATACCCTTAAAGGAGAATATCTTACTGAAACCTGGCAGTAATGCCAGCCCTATCTAGAAAACTGGGTTTCTTTCCTTCTCTAGCACATAGAAACATTCAGTGTGATTAGAGAAGATATGACTAAACATATAATGCAAGTAATAACCAAAAAGAGCAGGGGCTCTCAGAAGACACTAAGAGAAACCTAGATGAGCTAAAGAAAACAATATAAAACATGAATGACCAGGACACCAAAGAATTAGAGTGCATGAAAAGGTTTCAATCAGAAATCCAAGAGATTAAAAATCATATTCAAAGTATGGGCAGCAGTTTGGACCAATGTGAAGACAGAATTTCAGAAGATAATGTTGCCTTCAAAGACCAACTACTCCAGGACACCTAAAAACAGCAAGAGCAAATGAAAAATTGAGCCTACATCTGCTAGATGATGCAAAGAAGACTAATCTAAGAATAATTGGAACAAGTGAAAAATCAGAAGACAACACAAATGGCATAAAAATCTTGTTCACAAAGATAATGGCAGAAAACTTCCCAAATAAAGGGAAAGAAATAAACATATAGATAAGTGAGGCATATAGAACACCGAATAGCCATGACCAAAACAGAACCTCTCCAGGACACATTATACTCAAAATTCCAGAAGTCCATCACAGGGATAAAATCATAAAAGCTGTTAGAGAATGGCAACGAATCACATAGAAATGTAAATCCACCTGAATCACAGAAAATGACTTCTCTCCACAAACCATGAAGGCCAGGAGGGCTCGGAGTGAAGTGTTTAAAGCTCTAAAGAGAACAACTTTTAACCTCGACTTGCATATCCCACAAAAATCCTTTAAAATTGGTGGAAAAAGATGGTACTTTTACAATGAGGAGCACCTCAAGAAATTCATGACCACCAAACCAGCATTACAAAAAATGTTCCAGGATATCCTAGAAAGAAACAATGAAGCCAACAATGTCAATAAGTCAAAAAGAATGGTTACACTTGGTGGGATGAGTAGTTAAGCAAAAGGGGGATAAAGAGGAAATTGGCAACAGGAAAATAATGCAATGACAAGAATAAGTCAATACTTCTCGGTGTGAATGATCTCAGTTCCCAAATCAAAAAATGCAGATTGGCACACTGGATCAAGAAACCCAATGATATGCAACATACAAGAAACACATTTAATTCAAAGATACTCACAAATTAAAAATCAAATGATGGGGGGCCGGGGATTTAGCTCAGTGGTTAGAGTGTTTGCCTCGCAAGCATAAGGCCCTGAGTTCAATTCCTGGTACCAAAAAAAAAAAAAAAAAAAAAAAAAGAAGGATGGAAAACAATATTCTATGCAATAGGAACCCAGAAAAAAGCAGAATTTGCTATCCTAATTTCAGACAAAGGGATTTCAAGCTAAGATTGACCAGCAGAGACAAAGAAGGTTACTACACATTAGTTAAGGGAACAATTCAACAAGAAATGTTAACAATTATAAACATATACACACCAAATACTGGTGCACTCAACTTCATAAAATCAACACTAATTGACATGAAAAAATCAGATAAACACCAATGCGATAGTAATGGGAGACCTCAGTACCCATCCGTCACAAATGAATAGATCAACTAGACAAAAAGAAATCATCAAAGAAATATCAGAGTTGAATCGAACCTTCAAACAATAGATATCTACAGAGTGTTCCAACCAGCAACAACAAAATACACATTTTTCTCAGCAACACACAGGATTTTCTCCAAAATAGATCACATATTAGCAATAAAGCATGCTTAAGTAAATGCAAAAGAATTGAAATTACCCCATGCATATTATCAGATAATAGTGCAATGAAACTAGAAATCAATGGCAAAAGAAACCACATAAACTATGTAAATACATGGAAATTAAACAATATTCTCTTGAATAATCAATGAGTCACAGATGAAAGTAAAAAAGAAATAAGACAATTTCTAAAATCAGTGATTCTAGTATGACATATTGAAATCCATGGGATTCAATGAAAGCAGTCCTAAGAGGAAGTTCCTAACAGTGAATTCACCCATCAGAAAAACAGAAGGGGTGTTAATAATCTAATGATGCACCTAAATGTTCTAGGAAAACAAGAATAATCCAAAACCAAAGCTAATATGAGGAAGGAAATTATAAAGATGAGGGCAGTGATTAAAGATATTGAAACCAAAAAAGAAAATATAAAGAATTAATGAATTGAGTTGGTTTTTTGAAATATTAAAAAAAGTAGACCAACCCTTATCTAACCTTACCAAAATAAGGAAAGACCCAAATCCATACAATTAGAAATGAAAAAAAGTGAAATCACAACAGATTCTGCTGAAATCCAAAATATTATTGGTAACTACTTTGAGAACCTGTGCTCCAATAAAATGTTAAATTCAGAGAAAATGGATAAATTCTTTGATACATATGAACTACCAAAGCTGAGCCATGAAGATACGAAAAAATCTTGAATAAGCCAGTATCAGTCAGTGAAGTTAAAGAAGTAATTAAAAAAAAAACACCAAATAAGAAAAACCCAGGTCTTAACAATTCACTGTTGAATCATAAACGAACTATAGAGGAGATCTAATGACACTATTCCTCAAGCTCTTTAATGAAATTGAAAGGGAAGCAGTACTCCCAAAATCATTCTGAGAAGCAAGCATTACCCTGATTCCAAAACCAGAAAAAGACCCAACCAAAAAAGAGAACTACAGGCCAATCACTTTAATGAATTCAGATGCAAAACCCTCAATGAAATACTGGCAAAGAGAATGTAGCAAATCATTAAAAAGATCATACATCATGACCAAGTAGGATTCATTCCAGGGATGCAGGGATGGTTCAACATACACAAAGCAATAAATGTAATACACCACATAAACAGAAGCAAGGACAAAAATCATATGACTATCACAATACATGGTGAAAAAAGCATTTCACAAAATCCAACATCCATTCATGATTGAAAAAAACACTGAAGAAAATAGGAACAGATCTCTACCTGTTAAAAGCCATCTATGACAAACCAACTGGGAACATGATACTAAATGGAGAGTAGCTGAAACCTTCCCCTGTAAAATCAGAAACAAGACAATGATGTCTGCTATCACCACTTCTGTTTAATATAGTTCTCAAAACAGCTAGAGCAACAAGAGAAAAAATAAAGGGAATATGGATATGAAAAGAAGTTAAATTATCATTATTTGCTGATGACATGATCGTCTACATAGAAAACACCAAAATCTCCACCAAAAGACTCCTAGAAATTCAACAGCATAGCAGGACAAAGTCAACACTCAAAAATCAATACCATTCCCGTACACCAATAACAAATTAACAGAGAGGGAAATTAGGAAAACAATACCCTTCACAATAGCATCAAGAAAAATGAAGTACTTAGGAAGTACTTGGTTAGGGTACTAACCAAGGAAGTGAAAGACCACTATAATGAAAACTATAGTACTCTGAAAAAGGAGATCAAAGAGGATATCGGAAAATGGGAAGATATTCCCTGTTCCTGGATAGGTAGAACCAATAAACTCAAAATGGCCATACTTCCAAACCTGTTACACAGATTTAACAAATCCCAATCAAAATACCAATAACATTCCTTTAAGAACTGGAGAAAGCAATCCTAAAATTCACATGGAACCAGAAGAGACTTAGAACAGCAAAAGTGATTCTGAGCAATAAGGTGAAGGTGGGGGGTTCACAACCCCAGATTTCAAGTTATACTATAAAACTGCCATGATAAAAACAGCATGATATTGCCAAAGAACAGAGTTGTGGGTCAATAGAACAGAAGAGAAGATATAGAAACAACTCCAGGCACTCTCAGCTATGTTTTTTTTTTGTTTTGTTTTGTTTTGGTTTTGTTTTTGTTTTACAAAGGTGCCAAATCCCTTTGCTGGAGGAAATACAGTCTCATTAACAAATGTTGCTAGGAAAATTGGCTTTCCACATGCTAAAGATTGAACCTAGACCCATATCTCTCACCATGCACTAAACTAAAATCAAAATGGATCAAAGATCTAGACATTAAAAAAGAAACAATCCACCAGAAGACAAAATGGGTAAAACTCTTGAGGATATAGGAATAGACAAAGACTTTCTGAAAAAAATCCTGGTTACACAAGAACTACCAAGAATAAACAAATGGGATCACATCAAATTAAAAAGCTTCTGCACAGCAAAGAGACAGCCTATAGAATGGGGTAAAAATTTGCCAGCTACTCCTCAGACAAAGGACTTTTATCTAGAATACATAAAGAACTCAAAAATATGAGATCCCTCAAATTTAAAGACTTAATTAAAAATGGGCATCTGAAATGAATAGACTTTTTTTCAGATGAAGAAATACAAATAGCCAATAAATACATGAAAAAACGTTCAACATTGCTGGCCAGTTGAGAAAGGCAAATTAAAATAATACTGAGATTTCGACTCACACCAGAAAGAATGGCTACCATCAAGAAATACAAATACTCGTGAGACTGTGGGGAGAAAGAAACAATTATCCACTATTGGTGGGACTGTAAACTGATACAACCTCTATAGAAATCAGTATAGAGATGCCTCAAAAAATTAAACCTATAAATTCCATTTGACCCAACTATTTCCCTTCTGTGTATATTCTCAAAAGAGTTAAAGACATCATACCACAATGATGTGTGCATATCCATGTTTATAGCAGTGCAATGCCTAATAGTTAACAAATTATATATCTATATAATATATAACATATAATTTATATATATTATATAATACATATGACAGATAATGGGAATGGGAGTAAACAGAAAGTTAAAAAAAAAAGGTATTGTAATCCACTGCACATAATGTATTTGAAAGTGTACCTCGACTTAGTACAATTGTCTTAGATGTTTTATATTTTTTTTTGGTTTATTAGTCTGGTTTTCAATCTATATATATGATAACTAAATTTATAAATTCTTAGACGATAAATAAATGAATCCAATGCTGGAAAAATAAAAGGGGATGGAAGGATGGGGAAAGGGGATTGAAATGTGTTATGTACATGTATCAATCCTCTACAGTGGATGGAATCATTATGTACTGCAAACATGTACTAATAAAAGTGAAAAAAATTTTAAAAGATACTTTTTTGAGGCAACCATACATTTTTGAAATATATTTAAATGGAAATGCAGCTTTACAAAGCCACTTAATTTTGACAAAAAGTTACTTCCTTTGGCCACATTCTCTTTCTAACATTCTGACAAAATTTGTAAAGGAAACCAGAGTAAGCCACGTAAATCCAAAAGTGGTAGATGCTGGGACTTTGAGTACAAATGAGCACCTTTTTTATTTAAAAAATATTCTTAAGCTTAAAATGTAAAAATGTATTTAAAAATGCAATTCGATAACTCCTATTTGTTACTTCATTATCATTAAACTACTTATCCCTTCTTCAGGAAAATAAGACTGCAAGCAGAACTCTATGTTTCTCAGTGATTGATACATTGAAAAGAGCACAATGGGTACTACAAAACCAAATGGCTTCTTCTCTATGAATGTGAGCCAAGACTAAGCATAAATTGTTGTCAGCACTATAGCTAAGAAACCCTTGGACAAATGTAGTAGGATGGCATTGAGGGATAAAGAGGAAATTTTTCTCCCACAAGAAGAGAGACAAAGATGGAAAAAGACAAACATTTTTACCCCCAAATAAAGTCTTAGTCATCCTAAGTGAATGATAATTCCACATTTAGCCTATGACTACCACTTAAACTGTTCTGGCACCCAGGCATGGTGACACACACCTGTAATCTCAGCTACTTGGAAGGGTGAGACAGTAGAATTTTAAATTTGAGTCCAGGCTGAGCAACATGTCAAGACCTTATCTCAAAAAGAAAAAAAAAAAAATCTGTCCTTGGCCCCATGGATAGATGTCTGAATTCTGAGAGAATTGTATATAAAAGTGAAAAATATTGTTCAATAAAATGCTCCAAAACATTGAAAGATAAACAAATTGTTCTACAACTCCTCTAACCATGTAGGACAAAGTGAAATAGGCATGTCTGCTGAGAACACTGTTCACCTGTGCCACTATCAGCTCTCTAAATGAGGTGTCTAGCGAAGCCATGATAATGCCTCAAGAGAAAAGTGGGGGCACCCATCAAGAAACTGCTGTTTCCCCCGAGGGATAATGGAGCATTTAGGCCATCTCCTAAGAGTCATGACACTATAAGCTCCCTTACTCCCCTCAAACACACAGTAGACTACATTGTCTAACACAGTGTTATGGCTTTTGTCTCCCCCAAACCTCATGCAGTCATAGTTGAGACTTTTCAGAGGTGGCTGGATCTAGGGTGTGTGGGGCTAGGATTAATGATATGATACTGGGATTAAGGGTGCCCCACTCTGAGCATGAGTGCTCCCCACCCTAAGGGTGAGTAGAATGGACGGAATATGAGAGACAGAAATAGGGCTGCTGCTATCTCTTGCTGCTGTTTCTGCTCATCTGCTACTGCCTCCTGCCTGCTCTGTAATGCCCCTCTGCCCTGCCACCCTGCCTTGGAGCCAGCCGATTATGGACTAAGACCTCTACAAACTGTGAGTTGAAATAAACCTTTCCTACCTTAACCTTGGGCGTTGGGTACTTTGCCTCAGCAATGCAAAAAGCAACTAAGACACACAGTATTATCGCTACCCAGTAGGAAAATAATGTCAGGTATAGATACTAAAGAAATAATGAAATGATAGCTATGGAAAAAGGAAAAGTGATGGTAGGAGATTGGTTTTCCAAGGAGCTAAAGATCTTACATAAATAATTAGAGGCAAGAGTCAGTGAAATTTCAGTTAGCACAGTTATGTACTTCGGTATCTTCATGGGGCTAATCATAGACATATGTCAAAGGAGTGTAATGACAGTTAAATGCGATTATATATGTAAAGCATTTAAAATAGTACCTAGAACACATTATGTGAATGTTGTCACTGGTATTCTAAAATTATGCTGCAGTATATTTTTGTTAAAATATATATATAATGTGCATATTTTGAACTTAGACTTTAATTTTATCTTAGTTGATTTGCACATGTTGTGTAGTACACAATGTTAACAGTTCTTGTGGGAAGTTGGTACCTGTACATAATACATCTTGATTACTTTTTTTTCATACCCCTTCCCTTCCCTTTCTCACCCTCCACCCATCTCTTGGTCCCCCCTCATTTTATGTACATATTTGTAGTACATTGAGACCGTGGTGTTAAGTGAAATAAATCAGACACACAAGCTTATTACATGGTTTCTCTTATATCAGAAACCCAGAGTAAAAATAAAGAGCAAAATAAAGAGATAATAAGAAGTAGGGAGATCTTTCTCAGATGGGATGGGGCTCAAGAGATGGAGAGAGAGGGAAGACAAGGGAGAGAGAGAGGATTGAAAAAAAAGGAATTGGGATGTATTCTGTACATGTGCCAACTCCACCCAAGAAATGTAAGCATTATGGATTTTAGTTTTAAAATATCCACAATTTATTCCCTTAGTTACCACCCAATGTACATATCTAGGGGGGTAGGTGTAAGAACAACTCCAATTTATCTTTAAAAACTCAATAGGAACCTATGGCTATGTAAATATGAATAAGATAATGATATAGTATCTATTATCTTTATTGTACTTACAAAACTCACATGCATTTTATTTTTTTTAATTTTGTTTTTTGAGGCAGGGTCTCGCTGTGTAGTTAAGACTGGCCTTGAACTCACTATGTAGCCCAGGCTGGCTTTGAACTCAGAGCGATCCTCCTGCCTCAGGTTTCTAAATGCTGGGATTACAGGTATGCACCACCACGCCCAGGTCACCTGCATTTTAGAACTACCTTCTTTTATAACCAAGTAAATGTCATTACATATATGTGTGTGTGTGTGTGTGTGTGTGTGTGTGTGTGTGTGTGTGTGTGTATCACGACTTTGCCAACATTCAATGTGTGGGTTGAAAAGCTAGCTCATTTTTGGTTATTCATTTGTTCTTTGGTACTGCGCTAACTATTTGGGTAACTGCAAGCAGATATATATTGTTCCCTACTTCGTGGTGACCTGGAAAATTGACTAATTTTACCCTAGGCATGGAAAACTGGTTCATCTTCATTTAGTATACAAATCTTCTATCATTCCATTTTATCTTTAAAATTGTAACTTCAATAAAGTAACCACATGTGCATGTGCACGCACACACACACACACAGGGAAAATTATGTAGTTGTATATCTTAGGGAAACACTTAAACACAAACATTTTACTTCATAAAACCCCAGTGGTTTTAAAGCAGTGATGGCAAGGCTTTTAGAGACGAATGCCCAAACTGCAACCTCAAATCCACTTATTTATTACAAAGGGCCAACACTGCAATTAAACTTGAATTCTGAGGTTTTAGTTTAGAAAAGAGCAACCCATATATTATCATCTTTTGTCTTAAAAGATAAACAAATAACATGCGTGCCATAGGTTCACCACCACTGTTTTAAAGCATGCCTGACTCCCCTAGAGAAAGAAGTTTAAAAAAAAAAAAACGTTTAAGATACTCTGAATTTTTCTCTACAATCAAAAGCTTTCTAGAGGCCTGAAGTTTCTTGAAGTAATTTGGAGTTACAGGATAAACCTCATAAAGAATCTTTTTCATCCTAGAATTTTCTTGCACACAACTTTGCCACTTAGCGACGATCCATTACAGTACCTTTCAAGTGGCCTCAGCTGACTTCACCTGTGCCCTCAGCTTCCAATCTGCTTTTCCTCTCCCTCGTGGTAACAGTGGATAGCTGCAGAAAGAGAAGGGTGGCAAGATTCCAGCACATATTTGACAACAGGTTCTCAGTTTATATAAGGGGATGAAGTTTCCACTCACTGGGACAGGGAATATTGGAAGAGGACCAAGTGTTCAGGCACGATTCTAAGTTTGTTTTTCGTCTTTTGGAATTCTTCAGCACAAAGTACCCAGAAAATTCACGCAGCCATCTGTCCACCCAGATTAAGACCCTTCTTATATGCTACTGTTCCAGACTATTTCTGATCCATTTTACCTCCCAAACACTCTAATAAGTAGAACTACCTAATTGTGTCCTACTCCCTCAGAAATCTTCACTTCATGGTTTGAGAAAAAAAATCCAAACTAAGGCATTAATGGGATCCAAGTGATTTTGAATATTCTTTTACCCATCTAACCACAGCTCCCAAAGAATCAAATAACAATAGGAATTTAGGGTTCTATAGTAGGGCAGAGTGGGATAAATTTTAGTGCAGGGAGACATTTCAGTGCCCATCAAATTATAATACACAAGTCCCTAGTCTCACCTTAATAAATCCTCAAAGAAAACAAGTCTAGACGTCCTCTCCGCGAAATTTCCCCCAATCCTTTCAGACAGAAATGACAACTCTCTGCTTAATCTCCCACCAAATTTTCTTTTTAAAATAAATTTATTTTAATATTAATATATTTAATACTAAAGTTATTTGCTATTCTCTTATTTATCTATGTATACACTTTACCATAATGAAAACTGCCTCAACTCACACACTTTCTTCCTTTCCTCTGTCTTTCCTTTCTCTTACCCTCTTACACATACACACTCACTTCGTCCTCCTCCTCTCCTCCCCTTCCTCTCCTCTGCCCTCCTCTGCCCGCTCCCTCCTAAACAATGCTTTACCAATAGTGTGTGCTCAGTCAGTGACTATGGAACAGCTCAAGAGTGTAGGAGAAACATTGTCAAGTTTTATGTGCACATGAAAGGTAGTATTCTCTTCTGGTCTATATTTTAAAGTCAACAAAATCAATCAGTTTTTGCCTCTACTAATCAAAGCCTTAATATGCATCTCTAAAATCTTGCTTATTATATTTATTTAAGCAGGCTTTCTGGGCTAGTGTGTGATCTATATTAGAGAAAGTACCATGTGCTGCAGAAAAGAATGTATACTCTCATCATAGCATGGAATACTCTGCAGTTATCTATTAAAGTCATATGTTCAAGGGTGTGCTTCAGCGTTTGAAATTCCTTTAATGATTTTTCATTTAGTTGATCTATCTCTTTGCAAAAGTGGAGTATTAAGATCCCCTACTATGAGTGTGTTAGTATTTATTGGATCTTTTATGTTCAGTAGTGTTTGTTTTATGAAGATAGGTGCTCCAATATTTGGTGCATAAATATTTTTAAGTGTTTTCCCTTTTTGTTGGATTGGTCCCTTAACTAGTATGTAGCTATTTTCTTTGTCTCTTCTAATCAGTTTTAGCTTGAAGTTTACATTGCCTGAGATTAAAATTGCTATCCCTGCTTATTTTCAGGGTCCTGGTGCATGAAATATTGCTTTATGTCCTTTGATTTTTAGACTGAATATCTTTCTGAATGACATGAGTTTCTTGAATTCAACAGACTACTGTGTTCTGTTGCTTGATCCAGTCTGCCAATGTGTGTGTTTTAATTGGAGAGGTGTTGATTAATTACCCATCTATGCTTTTTACTTCATTGGTTTCATCATTTACGTCTAGGATATTCTTCATTAGTTTTTGGAGTGCTGGTTTAGTGTTCATAAATCTCTGGAGTTGTTCTTTTTCATGAAATGTCCTTATTTCTCCATCTATCCTGAAAGTGTTGCTTGTTATGTTAAACTGGGTTGGAAGTTGTTTGCTCTTAGGGCTTGAAATAACTTACTCCAAACTTTTCTAGCCTTCGAGGTTTGTGTTGAGAAGTCTCCTATAATTCTAACGGCTTTAACTTTATATGTGATGTCTTGTTTTTGTCTGAATGCTTTTAAAATTCTGGGTTTTTATTTTTTGGACATCTGAGAATTTATATGTACTGGTGAGCTCCTGTTTTCATCATAGTTATTTGGTGTACTAGAAGCTTTGCTTACTTGTATGTTGAGCTCTTTTCTCATATTTGGAGACTGTTTCTATTATGACTTCTATAAACAAATTAATAGCTCATTCATGTTACTTTCTAGTTTTTCTATAACTGCAAATAGCCATAGGTTGGTCTTCTTAATATCATCTAGTAGTGGTTAGATGGTTTTTTTTCTTGTTTCTTATTTTTTGTAGCTTCTCTGAGTACTTCATCATAATTTAACATTTTGTCCTCAATTTCAGACACTGTCTTCATATTGATCATTTCTGTAGTTTATGAATTCCACAGATATTTTAAATTTCTAGTATGTCTGTTCTATATGTCTGGTGAAATTGTCATTCATATTTTGAACTATTTTGTTCAGCTCTTCCAATTTTTTATTTGTTCTCCCGTAACTACTATGGGTAATTTGAGTGCTAATTCCATAAACTTTTAGGTCATGTCCTCTTTGAACTCACCAAATTTCTTCATCGCTTCTTTAAACTTTTTGTAGAGTTTCACTACCTGTTATTTGCTTTCCTCTCCATTTTTAGCGCCCTCCCCCATCTGCCTTAGGAGAGTTGGGAGACCTTTGGGTTCTCCTGTTACCTAGTTTTCCCATGATCCTATGTGTATGTACATCTGGGTTTTTTGTTTGTTTGTTTGTTTTCTCCATTCTTTTGGTACTGCATGTTATGGTCTAGGAGGATGGAGAGAGTTTGTAGTTTATACGAAGACTTTCAGTAAGAGTCTGCCTCCCTGTGCTATATTTTCAGCTTAATATGTCCAGAGTTATTATTTACCTCATCAGTTATTCAGCTTAAGTGATTTGGAGTCTGTCCCTATGTTTTGAAGAAAGAATTACCTCTAGTTATAAGGCATCAACACATATGATCATATATCACTTATATAAGACCGGCCTTGCATTTACATTTTCAGTCTTTATCAATACTGCATGCACCTATGTTTAACTATTATTTTCAGTTGTTCCTTAATGTGACAGGAGAAGTGGAGGGAAGGGTTGAAGGGTGCTGAAAGAGGAGTATAAATCAGTAAGGAGGAAAGCTGGTAGGGGCGACAGTGATAGGTGAAAATAAAGAAAATTTGATATGGGGTCAAATTCTGCTGAAGGACTTTTATTTGGGATGAAGGGTTAGTGTTGAGGGTTTTAAGAAAATATTTGTAGGGGTGAGGGTGAGATACAGAGCAAGGGAGGTTGAGGAAAGTCACATGGCTGTCAGAACCTGTTGGTAAGTTTGCATACCTCTAATACAGAGAAGAGGTATGGGGGGATGGGGGGCTAGGTACGTGCCAGAAGATTGAAAGGAACAGGATGGGGAGGACTGAGGATTAATACAGGAGAAGAGAGGAGTGACTGATGGAGAGTAGAATATGGCAAATCAAAAACTTGAGAGGAGGAGTTTATATATTGGGACAAAGAAAGAAGAAATAAGACTATAGTATTGCTGTGAGAGTTTAAGGTAAAGACCTAGATAGGGACATAAGAAGAGGGAGAGAACATAGACATCACCTACATCAAAGCAAATAGAAGAAGAAATTTTAAAAAAACAAAATAAACTAGAAAACCAGAACAAAACAAAACACAACTGTGGCATCTATACATGATGCAATATTACTCAGCTATAAAGAAGGATAAATTTGAGACATGTGTAGGAAAACGGATTTATCTGGAAAATGTAGTGTTGAGTGACATAAATCAGATGCATAAGCTTAAATACGGTGTGGTATCTTTCATTTGAGTAAGGTAAATTACAGACAAAGAACATAATAAAGGATGGATTGAAGGAAACAAGGGGATAGATCCTTTGCAAATGGGAAAGGGTCCAGGAGACTGAAGTTGAGGGGAGAGGGGAAGGGGAAGGGGAAATGTCTTAGTTACTTTTCTCTTTGCTGAGACAAAATAGCTGATGCTCAAAATTAAAGGAGGAAAGGTTATTTAGCTCACAGTTTGTAGAAGTTTCAGTCCACAATCAGCTTGATCCAAGGCAGCGGGGCATGGCAGACAGGCAGAGAGCAGCAAGACAAACCAGGGGGACCTAAGCAGCTTCTTTCTACCACTTATATATTATCCAGGCTGCCAGGATTAGGGCAGTGCCAAACCAATCAGGAGACTGATTTAGTAATTACATGTCCTTAATCCCAGCATCTCACACTCTAGATTTAGCCACTTCTGAAAAAGCCCCATCTACGACTGCATGAGGCTTTGGGGAGACATCTAGATACAAGCCATAACATTCTGCCCCCCAAAAAAGGTTATCCCTCCCAAAGACTCATGCACATCCCTTTAATGCAAAAGGCATTTAGTCCATCTCCAAGAGTTGCCATGGTCCTAGCAGTTTCAGCATTTCTGAAAAGCCCAAGCCCAAAGTGTCCTCTGAAATTTAAGGCAAACTCTTAGCTGAAAGCACATGTACGAATGAAAAGAAAGTGAAACACTTCCAACATCCAATGGCACAAGGTAAATGTTTCCCTTCCAAAAGGTATAAACAGGACAATACAAAGGAATGAGACCAAAGCAAGCCCAGAATCCAGCAGGGCAATCATTAACCCCTGTAATTTCATGTGCGGCATCTAAGAAAAATCTGTGGTGAAATCTAAACTCCAAAGGGCTTGTGTGGTTCCACCCCTACAGCACTTCTGGTGGTGGTTGTAGCTCCCATGGCTTCTCTCTTGGGCTGGTTCTGCTCCCTCCTTGCAGTTTTCCTCAGATAACCCACGTTCCTGGCTTCTCCACACTTCTGGGATCGCCACTGCACCTTCAGTTTCACACTCCCAGCTTCACACACTGCCCTTTTACAAGCACACTGCCTGGCCTTCTCCTCTGAAATCTGGGTGGAAGCCTTCCCGACCCCACAACTGTTGCATTCTGCATGCACCTAAAACCAGGGCCATGTAGATGATGCCAAGGTCTGCCGCCAACTGTAGCAATAGCCAGGCTTCTTTCTTTCTTGGCTGTGAGGGTTGAGTGCCTATGAACCAAATCCCAAAGACCAACTTCCCTAGGGCACTGCCATTCTGGAACATGGCGCTCTGGGGCTTTCTTCTCAAAGCGAAGTCTTTCACCTTGCAACTCTGAGGCTGCAAAGGCCAGAGTCCTGCTGTTTCTTGTGATATCCTCAGGCCATCTTTTCTATTGTCTTCTGAAATACTTACCTTTTTCTTGCTAGTCTTTTCAGCAACCAAGTTCTCCTATGTTTCATTTTGCAGGCCACAACTTTACTGGCCAAACTAACAACATAATGAATCATTCTGCTGAGCTATTTGCTCTTGGTTCTCAACGTGAATCTGGCTAAAAGCCCCCAACAATAGCCATGCCACCGCCTCAACATTAGACTGCCTTGAAATTTCTTTTGCAAGATTAATTAGTCCGCCGCCCTTAATCTCAGTCTCAGGCAAAGTCTCTGGACACAAGCAAAATTCAGACAAACTTTCTGCCAGGCCATAACATACATG